>ARYC01025606.1:0-184999 GCA_000711775.1 Oxytricha trifallax
GCATATACGCGATTGAATTTCATATTTAGTCTCGTTTGTATAAAATGTGGTTAATTATTTGATGTATAGGCGAAGTACGTCAATAACTTCTTGATGACCATATTCTTTTGCCAAATCAAGCGCTGTTTTTCCTTCAGCGTCAGCTTGCTGGTAATCTGCATTATTTTCAAGCAATGCCTCAATAACTGCTTTTTTACCATGGCGGGCAGCCATTAATAATGGAGTTCTACCATCAATGTCTTTGTGCTCTATATTTGCACCAACACTTAACAGAAATTTTACCAGATTTACTTTACCATGTAAAGCTGCCATACTTAGAGCCGTTCGCTGATTATGGTTTTTGTGTTCCAAGTTTGCACCCGCAGCAATCAGGATTCTTACTACATTTGACTTACCATGCTCAGCTGCAATCATCAGCGCGGTTTCACCATTTCTATCAGTTAATTCCATATCTGCATTTTTCTCAATCAGCATTCGGATAACGTTTGATTTACCCAGTAGGGCAGCTTGCATCAATCCGCTAGTTCCATTACGATCAACTTCATTAACATTGGTTGCCGGATTTGCCAAAATTGCTTTCACCTGCTTTGCTGTTCCATCTACTATCGCTAATCCGAGGCTGGATAAATTTTGTGGAACGATTTTATTTACCATAATTGGTGCAGCTACTGGTTTTGCGCCTTTTAAAATTTCAGCTATCTGTGGGTATTCTTTTGCGATTGCGATTGAAAGAGCGGTATTTCCTTCGTCATCTTGATGGGTATAATTGGCACCATGAGCCAAAAGGATTTTTACCAGATTTACCGAGCCGACCATTGTGGCAAAAAATAGTGGAGTTCGTTGCTGATAATCTGCACGCTCGATATTAGCCCCTGATTTGATAAGGAACTCTGCAATTTCTTCTTGCTGATACCAGATAGCAAAGATTAGCGGCGTCCACTTGTTGTTATCACAAGCATCAATATTGGCTCCAGCTTGTACCAGTAGTTTTACAATCTCCATTTTGCCATCACGAACAGCATACATTAACGCACTCCAATACGATTTATTGGTGTATTCGAGATTTACCCCGGCATTAATAAGTGTTTCAACTATTTCTTTATTACCACTCCATGCTGCCCAAATCAATGTCCGTCCACCGCTAAATACTGTAGCTTCAAAGTTTGCTCCAGCTTTCACAAGATGGGTAACTACTTCGTGGTAGTTTTTTTCTTCTGCAATGTCAAGGGCATTTTGTCCTGCCTTATCGCGGTGTTCCAGATTCGCTTCATTGGAAGATAACAAATCTATCATTTTTGGCTGGTTATACCATGCCGCTACCAGTAGTGGAGTATGTCCGTAGCCATCAGTATGTTCTAGGTTTGCACCATTATCGATAAGTAACTGTGCAACCGTAGTTTTGCTATCACGTGTTGCGTAGATAAGTGCAGTCCAGCCTTTTCGATCTGCATGTTCAATATTTGCGCCATGCTTTAATAGTAGCTCTACGATGTTAAGATGCCCTTTCCACGCGGCAAAGAGTAGTGGTGTCCAACCGTATTTATCTTTATGTTCGATATTTACACCATATTTGATAAGTGTCATGCAAATGTCATATAGACCATCTTTGGCTGCGATCATTAGTGGCGTCCAGCCATTTGTATCTTCCTGTTCAAGATTTAAGCCGCTATTTGCCAGCATTTCAAGACAGTTGATATTATTACCAAGTATCGCATAGTGAAGAATTGAATATCCTCTACTATCTACGATTGAATTGGAGGGTTTTATTTCTGCAAGAAGTAGCTTTAGAATATCCTGATGATTATCTCTTGCTGCATACATTAACGGTGTTCTACCATGCATATCAGTATGGTTGTTTTCTATTTTATGCACTAATAACAGTTGGGCGATTTCATAATAGTCATTGCTGATAGCATAATTAAGTGCATTCCAGCCATAGCTATCTTTATAGTTTATATTTGCACCTGCCTCAATAAGTACCTTAGCTATCTCATAGTTTCCATCGCGAACTGCATAGATTAAGACACTTTTACCTTGCTTGTCGGTGCTATTTAGCTTACATCCAGATTGGATTAAGGTATTTACTGTGGCTAGATTACGATTCCAGTTAGCAAAAAATAGTGCCGTCCAGCCATGATTATCTGTTTGCTCTAGGTTAGCGCCGGCATTAATCAACAAATTAATAATCTCAATATTGTCACCAAGTGCTGCAATGCTTAATAATGGCCAGCCATCTTCATCCTGCTGATTTACATTTGCACCAAGGTTTAATATTTGCTTGACTTCGGCAAATTGAGCATTTCTGACCGCATCAAAAAGAGCTTCATTTAATTTTTTATTGTCTGGAGCTGTAGGTGCTGTTAAAATATTTAGTCGAGAAACAATGTGATCGTGATTCATATTTTGTGCAAGCGTAACTGCATTTACTCCGTTAGCGTTTTGTTTATTTACGTTTGCGCCTGCCTGAATTAGCATTTCTACCGCTGCGATATGTCCACGAATAGCAGCTTGCATCAAAGGGGTTATTCCATGACTATTCGTGCGATTAACATCAACTCCTTCGCCAATTAATTTTGCCATTTTCATTAAATCATTACTACTAGCAGCTTCAATTAGTTGCTCTATTTTTTGCATTCCTCGACCTTTAATTCTATCTGTCTGTATTTTATCGTTTTTATTATATAGAATACCTATCTGTGGTATTCATAAACGCCCATAATTATAATCCAGAATAACTATTATTATTGGACTTTATTCCTGAAATTACCATCGTTATTACAAAAGGATAGCTAATCTAGCAATATTTCTGTCAGGCTTGATTTCAAGTTTAGCAAAATTGATAGTATAGTAAGTGGAGGGCTAGTATTATATACCCGAATTATTTTTGTCTAACTTTGTCAGTAGCGAAGTAAGAAGTTGTTTGAAGTCTGTGAGTTCAGAGGTGCTACCATTGGTTTTTATGTCATTGGCAATAATTGAAATTGCATATGTCTGACCATTGTTACTAGTAAAATATCCAGAATAAGCCTTAACATCATCAAGAGTTCCAGTTTTTACATAAAGCTGATTATGGTATGTACGGAAGTCATTTTCCAGAGTACCAGACTCACCAGGAGTTGGCAAGCTTAACCTGAATTTTGGGTAATCAGATGAAGAGTATATTGTCTCTAGTAGCTGGGTCATGTGTTTTGCACTCAATTTCTCATGACGGGAAAGACCTGCGCCATTTTCAGGAGTAAGCTCTGAAAAATCAAATGTTGCAGCAATAGTTTTTTTATATTCATTGACACTATTAATATAAGTATCAGAATTGTTAGTTTTAAATGCACCAAGACTCATAAATAGGGTCTTGGCATAAGTGTTATTACTCATTTGATTCATTATTGGTAATAGCGTGTTAATTGACTCCGAATTATGAATAATAACGATATTGGTATCCGCTGGTGCTACACCTGATTCAATTGAGTCGTATTTGATTCCAATGTTAGCTAGTGATTTTGCGATAATTTTTTTATCGTAGCTAAAATCATCTCCAAGATAAATACCTATTTCTTTTTTATTACATTTTTGTGGTAGTGAACCAGATAATGAAAGCGTGTTTTTAGCTATTTTCTTAATGGTTACATAATCATTGGCATTTTTACAGCTTGATTTCCCTGCTAGATATTTAAGATTATTTTGTAGTTTTAATCCTAAACTTGGTGGCTTTACTAGACTGATTTTGCCATTTTTTATTTTGATGCCAACCAGAGTTAAATCATTGTCGATCAAAAGTCCATCTGGTTCTACAGAATACGTAGCATACGGTTCAGGGTGTAATTCGCTATTTTTAGGTTTGCTATTAAATACACTATTATCAAGAATGATCTTGCCGGAAACTGTATTTATGCCAGTATCATTTTTAAATGACTGGATCATGTTATTAATTGTAATGGTATTAAGGAATGGGTCGCCGCCACCAATAATGTAAATGTTTCCATTAAGTATTGTATTTTCAACGTTGCCAGAATATGCTATTTTGGTATGCCAGTTAAAATCCCAGCCAAGTTTTTTTAGCGCAACATAGCTCGTTACCACTTTCATGTTTGAGGCAAGAAGCATGGGTTTGTCTGCATGGTAACTATAAACTGGTTTATTTTGATCCAGATTAACAACTGAGACCGCTACTTTGTTTTCTAGGCTATCGGGAATTGTAATTTCAAGAGCAGCAACAGTTTTTATCAAAAAACTGAGAATTAGCGCATAGTTAATACTTAGGTTATGATTTTACTATATTATAGACTTTATATTATTGATATGTTCATTGTCATTTATTTTATGTCAATATGATACTCTCTTATCAATGTAATCTTCTGATATTTTTTAATTAGATTTTAATATTTAAGATTATAAATTTTTAGGATATTATATTTAGCATTAAAGATAGTTTGGATTCAGGATTATCAGCAATGGACTTTAAGTCATCTTCTATAAGTCATAATCTTTAGATTCAAACTAATAGATCGAAGTTTGAGTGTTAAACATTTCAATAGACTGATTAATTCTCATAATTAGGCTCTGTGCACCTGAAGCTTAGTGTGAGAAAAGTTTATCTTGCATATCTTCCAGAGAGTCTAGTCTTTGTTTTAGTCTTCGATCAACTGTCTAAGGTTGAACTCCATATTTTTTGATTTTAGAAATAATAAATATAAATTATGAACCTATCTTCAATTTAAATATGTATGTGTAAAAGCTTTAATTTTATGGGTTATTTAATTCTATAATTTAGGCTTAGATTTACAAGTTTTTCAATATTTATTTATTGTTACCCTAATAATTACTGTTTAGCTTAATTTATAAAGAAATATTAAAATGTAAATTGATCCAAATTAGCAGTATATCTCCGAATTTTAAAAGTCTAAAAGCAAATTTAATTAATTTTTCCAGATTTTGACGTTGACCTCTTAACTTAGTTAAGTAGATCACGATTTAGTTAATACTCCTTTGAGTTCTATTTGCTACCCAATTTTCAGCAAATAAAAATAAAATCTACCTTAATACAACTAATATATGAAATTGGGATCGATGGCCTTTGATACCTAAATTTAACTTAACTTAGAAAAAATATCATAAATCACCAGAGGTTCTGAGCAAATGACAGTGGAGCATTAATTTCCAATTCAATTTAAGGAATTTTAATTTGGCTTTTGAAAGTAAAAGGTCCAATCAGTCATAATAATGTAAAAATTGGGAATTGTTAAATTCTTAAAATACAGATGAATATAAATAAATGTTGATGATAATATATTTATAATTATCAATTTGAAATTTGTTTGATTATTGCTAAAATAGAATTGAACCAGGAAATTGTGATAATAAAATTAAAAATAAATAAATAATATAATTAGACTAATGGAAAAATGCGTAAACCCCAAATCCCCTCAATTTCAAAACCCCTGTGTTTTTGTTGCCATGTGTCATATTTTTATTAGTAGTTGGTCAAAAAATTTAGGGACCTTGTCAAAATAATACTTGTATTAATAAAAATTCACACATCTCAAATTTAGGGGTCTGTATAATTAAGGAAGTCAGGAGATTTGCGAAATTAGCGATTTCAAAGACTTGCGTAGTTTAGGGCAAAATAAAGACTTTATCATAAAAAACCTCTCTCATTTACCGAAAAGGGGCTTGAAAGTAGGGTAACTCCATTAAAATTTGGAAGTTTTGCCAAAATATGGCATTCATGTATAATTGCGATAATATAAAGGCAAATGTAACTGAGAAGAATCGCGAAGGAAGTGGCCATTTTAAGAGTGCTAATATGAAATAGAAGCAGTATTTTAGAATTGAGTGTTGTATAAAGAGTGAATAGGACATTTTAAAGTATCATTTAAATAGCGTTATTAATTATAATAATCTGCGATGAATTTAAAAGTGACATACCAGGGGAAATTGTAAAGGGAAACAGGTTCTTAACACTACTCCACCTATGAAACAAACATCATCAAAAAAACCAGCGTTTATATATAAATTTTCAAAATTATCAAAAAAAAAACTTTTTATTTTTATCGCATGGATTTTTTTTAAAATATTTCGAAAAAAAAAAATCTATAAAAAAAAAAAAATCTAAAAAAATGCTTTTAGCCCGTTATATTAGAAAATTATATTTACTGATAAAATTTAAACATACTATTTTTTTTATAAAGAAAATACCGACTTATTTATTAGAAATTATAAATATCTTAAATACTCCTATTATACATAAGTTTTTAAATCCTTTTTCCGAAACTACGGTAGAAGAACCTAATGTAAGAAAAAACATCTTTAACATTAATTATTTTATTTTTTTTAAAAATATTGATTTTTCTAATAATAAAACCAGACAAAAAGGTCGGATTAAAAGAAAAGTTACTCGAAAAATGATTTTAGAAAACTCGATTATCGATTAACGAACGATTAAAATATTAAAATACTTTTTAGATATGTATATATATATACATATTGATTATACAAAAAATAAAACCACGAGTTTGACTGTGGCTCGGAATGAACGCGAGCGGAACGTTTTGACACATGCTAGTCTCATAGAAATCATTTTTTGGTTCGTATGGCGCAACGGTGCGTAAAAAGCAAATTAGTTTTTTTTAAGTTACTTTAAAAGTAAATAAAACTTATTTTGAATTTTAATTTTTTTATATTAAAATTCTTTTTATTTTAAATTTTTATTAAAAAAATAAAATAAAAAAAAGTTAAAAAAAATGTTTAAAAAAATTAATTGAAAAAGGTTAGATTTTTATTTTTTTAAGTCGATCAACCTTAGTTGCTCTGAAAGGTCGGACAACCACATGGGGGCTGAAAAACACCCCCACCGTCGGCAGCAGTGGAGAATCTTAGTCAATAAACGAAAGTTTGAACTAGCGTTTCGCGGGGATGAGGAACCTAATTGGTCGAGAAGCTACATAGCTGTAAGTTCGTGAGCGCGGAGTTCAAATGACATTATACTCGAAGCGAACCCCGGGGCCAACAACGTGCCGCAGCTGCGGTAAGACGTTGACGGGAAGCGTTTTTGATGCATTTATAGGCCTAAAGTGTGACTAGACTGTTCAAGGAAATTATAAATAAAAACAAAGGTATAACGTCGAAGTTTTATAATACCTTGTATACTAGAGATTTAGGCAGATTTACGATAAGCATAGTCTGAGAGTAAAATTCAAAGAGACTGTAAGGATCTTCAGAAGCCGCGGCGGTTTTTCATCTAAATCTGACGTCGAATCACTAAAGCACGAGTATCAATCAGGATTGGAGACCCTAGTAGTTCGTGCCCTGAATCTATGGACATTTTGTATAAAAAATTTTTTTTATGTATAAGCTAACGCGTAAATGTCTCGCCTGGGGAGTAAAGATGCAAAGGTAAAACTTAAAAAGATTGGCGGGAGTTTGTATAAATGGTGGAGCGTGTGGTTTAATTCGACAGTCCACGTTTAATCTTACCAACGTATTTTAAATTATTATCGTAAAATTTGACTAGAACTACCGAAATAATTTAAGATGGTACTGCATGGCTGTCGTCAGTTTTTGTTGTAAAATCGTAAATAAAACTTATAACGAGGGTTGCGTTTGTTTAATAACTTAATATTGTATTTTACAACAAAAACTGACGACAGCCATGCAGTACCATCTTAAATTATTTCGGTAGTTCTAGTCAAATTTTACGATAATAATTTAAAATACGTTGGTAAGATTAAACGTGGACTGTCGAATTAAACCACACGCTCCACCATTTATACAAACTCCCGCCAATCTTTTTAAGTTTTACCTTTGCATCTTTACTCCCCAGGCGAGACATTTACGCGTTAGCTTATACATAAAAAAAATTTTTTATACAAAATGTCCATAGATTCAGGGCACGAACTACTAGGGTCTCCAATCCTGATTGATACTCGTGCTTTAGTGATTCGACGTCAGATTTAGATGAAAAACCGCCGCGGCTTCTGAAGATCCTTACAGTCTCGTTTGAATTGTTATTCTCTAGACTGATGCTTATCGTAAATCTGCCTATAATCTCTAGTATCAAGGTCTTATAAAACTTCGACGTATACGCCTTGTTTTTTATTATAGTTTTGAACAGTCTAGTCAGATTTACGGCTAGTAATGATCAATAAGCGCTTCCCGCGTCAACGTCTTACGCAGCTGCTGCACGTTGTTGCCACGGGGTTCTCTCGAGTTAATGTATGTTGTAACTCGCGCACGAAGCTTAGCAGCTATCGTAGCTTCTCGACCAATTAGGTTCCTCATCCCCGCGAAACGCTAGTTCAAACTTTCGTTTATTGACTAAGATTCTCCACTGCTGCCGACGGTGGGGTGTTTTTCAGCCCCCATGTGGTTGTCCGACCTTTCAGAGCAACTAAGGTTGATCGACTTAAAAAAATAAAAATCTAACCTTTTTCAATTAATTTTTTTAAACATTTTTTTTAACTTTTTTTTATTTTATTTTTTTAATAAAAATTTAAAATAAAAAGAATTTTAATATAAAAAAATTAAAATTCAAAATAAGTTTTATTTACTTTTAAAGTAACTTAAAAAAAACTAATTTGCTTTTTACGCACCGTTGCGCCATACGAACCAAAAAAATGATTTCTATGAGACTAGCATGTGTCAAAACGTTCCGCTCGCGTTCATTCCGAGCCACAGTCAAACTCGTGGTTTTATTTTTTGTATAATCCATATGTATATATATATATATCTAAAAAGTATTTTAATATTTTAATCGTTCGTTAATCGATAATCGAGTTTTCTAAAATCATTTTTCGAGTAACTTTTCTTTTAATCCGACCTTTTTGTCTGGTTTTATTATTAGAAAAATCAATATTTTTAAAAAAAATAAAATAATTAATGTTAAAGATATTTTTTCTTACATTAGGTTCTTCTACCGCAGTTTCGGAAAAAGGATTTAAAAACTTATATAATAGGAGTATTTAAGATATTTATAATTTCTAATAAATAAGTCGGTATTTTCTTTATAAAAAAAATAGTATGTTTAAATTTTATCAGTAAATATAATTTTCTAATATAACGGGCTAAAAGCATTTTTTTAGATTTTTTTTTTTTTATAGATTTTTTTTTTTCGAAATATTTTAAAAAAAATCCATGCGATAAAAATAAAAAGTTTTTTTTTTGATAATTTTGAATTTATATATAACGCTGGTTTTTTTGAAGGTTCAATAAACATGTTAAAAAATTTTTTTATTTTTTTATTTTAATTCAATAAAAAATAATTTAAGTCTACTGATAATTCAAAAAAAAATAACACTATTTTATATTTTACTTAAAAATGTCCTAATTCACTCTTTACAACACTCGATTCTAAAATACTGCTTCTATTTCACATTTGCACTCTTATAATGACCACTTCCTTCGCGATTCTACTTAGTTGCATTTGTCTTTATATTATCGCAATCATGCATGAATGCCATATTTCGGCAAAACTTCCAAATTTTAATGGAGTTACCCTACTTTCAAGCCCCTTTTCGGTAAATGAGAGAGGTTTTTATGAAAAAGTCCCTATTTTGGCCTAAACTACGCAAATCTCTGAAATCGCTAATTTAGCAAATGTCCCAACTTCCCTAATTATAAAGACCCCTAAATTTGAGATGTATCAATTTTTACAAGTACATATATAATTTTGACCAGCCCCCTAAATTTTTTGACCAACTACTAATAAAAAAATGACACATAGCAACAAAAAAACAGGGGTTTTGAAATTGAGGGGATTTGGGGTTTACGCATTTTTCCATTGGTCTAATTATATTATTTATTTAATTTTAATTTTATTTTCACAAATTTCCTGATTCAATTCTATTTTAGCAATAATCAAACAAATTTCAAATTGATAATTATAAATATATTATCATCAACATTTATTTATATTCATCTGTATTTTAAGAATTTAACAATTCCCAATTTTTACATTATTATGACTGATTGGACCTTTTACTTTCAAAAGCCAAATTAAAATTCCTTAAATTGAATTGGAAATTAATGCTCCACTGTCATTTGCTCAGAACCTCTGGTGATTTATGATATTTTTTCTAAGTTAAGTTAAATTTAGGTATCAAAGGCCATCGATCCCAATTTCATATATTAGTTGTATTAAGGTAGATTTTATTTTTATTTGCTGAAAATTGGGTAGCAAATAGAACTCAAAGGAGTATTAACTAAATCGTGATCTACTTAACTAAGTTAAGAGGTCAACGTCAAAATCTGGAAAAATTAATTAAATTTGCTTTTAGACTTTTAAAATTCGGAGATATACTGCTAATTTGGATCAATTTACATTTTAATATTTCTTTATAAATTAAGCTAAACAGTAATTATTAGGGTAACAATAAATAAATATTGAAAAACTTGTAAATCTAAGCCTAAATTATAGAATTAAATAACCCATAAAATTAAAGCTTTTACACATACATATTTAAATTGAAGATAGGTTCATAATTTATATTTATTATTTCTAAAATCAAAAAATATGGAGTTCAACCTTAGACAGTTGATCGAAGACTAAAACAAAGACTAGACTCTCTGGAAGATATGCAAGATAAACTTTTCTCACACTAAGCTTCAGGTGCACAGAGCCTAATTATGAGAATTAATCAGTCTATTGAAATGTTTAACACTCAAACTTCGATCTATTAGTTTGAATCTAAAGATTATGACTTATTTTTAGTGAAGGATAACGTAGAGTTCAGTTTTGCTGATAATTCTAGATCAAGACCTATTGTGATTTTTGTAATGCTTAAATATAAAGTATTCCTAGAAAATTATAATTTCTTAAATTATTCGTAAAAGGCATTCTAATTTAAAAAATTATCAGAAGATTTTACATTGGTGATTTTTAAGGTTATTTTTTGTAGTTATGCTATATTGACATAAAAAGTATATGCAAAATTGAGATATTCCAATTAATTCATAAGGCTTCTTATTTTAATGATAGTAAAATTTTCAGTTTAAAAAAACTTAAGTTTTATTTTTAATCTATTTTAGCACTAATTTTAAAAAAATTGGGTTTATAGTTTTCCAAATTTTAGCTTTTCTAGAATCATTAATTTTTACTGCAAAGTTGCTTCAAGATAAACCAGGATTTCTCATGCCAGAGGAGAGAGACATCTCAACCAAGAGAGGTTTGCTCATAGATAGAAAGAAGATGCTTGATGATAGGGCTAGAAGATTCAGCACTAATCAAGATTAACTTCAACCTCAAAATTTGCGTTTACAAACTAAGTCAAAGCGGAAGACCAAACTATGAAACTTCTTCATGCTAAACTATTGGGATGAAGGTTGATGATAGTCAAGAATCTAGAAAGGCAAACACAGATCGAAAGGGGAGACAGATAGATTTCAAAAATAAGACCTCTGATGCAGCTGCAGAGACGCAAAGAAAGCTACTTTCTTATCAGAAGATACTTGGTTATGTAGAAAAAAGGTATCAGACAGCACTTACCGATACATCAAAGAGAAAAACCAAAATGTACTGGAAACTAAATTGCCTAAGTTTAGAACACTAGGCTCTGAAACTTATAATAAGTACATGTATGGTATTCACTATCAAGAGGACCAAGAACTGATCAATAAAGTAAATGACAGGAAGTTTCCTGTGATTGTTAGTGATAAGACTTACTTCAATGATTTTGGTATCAATTATATTTATATCAAAGTTCATACTTAAGACTGCTTCTTGAGTGAGCTGAAGAGTTAAATCTCAAAGCATTTCAACATGTATCTACTAAATCTAGACAAAAATTTATCCTATTTTTGCAAGAAATGCTATAGATTTAGAAGCTGATGCTAATTCTTTCAAGACTTAGAAAGTCTATTCATCTAGGAGTCATTCTAGATATGGTTATCTGAAGTCTTTAGAAAAATGAACGAGTATATTTAATTTTTTTAATTAGGATGAAACAATATCTTTAGATCTAGAAGCAAAAGACTCTTAAGATCCTCAGAGAAGCCAAGAAAAAGAACTTCTGTAGTTTCATAATCTGAATATCGAACTAACGGTGCTATCAAGCAAAATGGTCATAGTACAGGTCGTTCTTCCTACAAGCAAAGAAATCTAGATAAATCTCTCTGTCAAAAATCTTGCTGTTACCACTATGATGACATGTAATCCAAATTAAAACAATCATTTTATATAACTAAGATGATATTCTAGATTATTTTGGCATTACATATCAAATTTATCCAGGAGGGATTTTGATTGAAGCAACTTCAATTAGAGTCATTCCTCAGTTTCGAAAAAAGAGTTACTCAGCTAACCATCAGTAAAAAGCAGAATTTCATCTCATTAACTTGTCTCAAAAAATTATCCAGTGTAAAAACTCCAGCCTTTCAAATTTATGCCCCTCTAGAAGGAAAATTTGACATAAATCATAAAATCTAGTTACCATAAAAATGGTTACTAAACAATAAGATCCTCCACTTAGAACAGTTCTCATCACAAGAGAAGATATGCCAAGTATGAAAGAAAAACTGTAAAGCTGTACAGAGTCATAGATGAAGAGAATAATTAGAAGAGCTTCTAGCCAAAGAAAGAGAAAAGATCCTTTAATCATTCTTGCAAGTGCAGAACTTATAATATTAAATTAGAAAGTTAAAGGAAAGGACCCACAGAAGCATGAGGCTGGAAATTTTCTAATAGAGCTTTCTACTATACTAAGGCCTGCTGAGGTAGGCAGGGGGTTGCTGGGCTCTCCGCATAAGAAGCTGTTCGGCGGGGTTCAATTAGTCAAAATAGTATAAAAATCGGGAAAATAAACATCCTTAAATACAAAGAAATATAAATTATACTCACTTTATATATTCTCAGTATCTGATTCATGAAATATGTATAATTTAAAATTTAATTTTATTTTATTATGAATTTATGATTTTAAACTAATTTATTTTTTCTACAAGAGTCAATTCTATATATTAATATTTTCAATTTATATCTCTTAATATGCTTATATATAAAAAATAATTAAAATAAAATTTGTTTTTGATCTTTATTAAGTTTAATTTATTCATAAGTAAGAACATGAATAATTTGGAAATAATTTACTAATAAAAGCAACTATTTTTTAAGATAAAAAAATATTAATGTATAAAATAAATAATTCAGCTCAAGATTAAAACAGTGAATAAATTAACTTTCATAATAGTATAAAAGTAATTAAATATATAAAAACAATTTTAAATAAAAATAAATAAAATAAGAATTATATAATATAAATATAATAGAAATGGGCTCAAGTAGTAAAAATATAATATTTACTACTTGAGCCCATATTAAATATAATTATAATAAAATCAAACAAATTTATTAAAAATAATTATAATAATGTTTGAACAATGATTTATTTATATTTTCAATGTATTTTAAGAATTTAAATATTTAAAAATTTTACACTATTTTGACTGAATCTGTCAGTCTTTCTCCTTAGGAATGCTGCACGCTTGGATCTCCCTGCATTTGATGGTTGCCTGACGTGAGTTTGGTTTCCTAGGTAGTAGGGAGGAGAATTAAGGTGGTGCTCAGCTTTCAACAGTGAGAAGATGAAAACCATAGAAGAACGATAAGGTATTTTCTCCCACACCAGGTTGGGTTATTGAAGCTACCACGGCGGAAGAACAGAGACTACATTTTTAGTAGAAATGGGACTGGTAAGAGGTTTTGTCACCGTGCCC
Organism: Oxytricha trifallax; assembly: GCA_000711775.1. Classification (NCBI taxonomy): domain Eukaryota; phylum Ciliophora; class Spirotrichea; order Sporadotrichida; family Oxytrichidae; genus Oxytricha; species Oxytricha trifallax. Next base: position 13,702 of record ARYC01025606.1, read on the forward strand.
CTTAATTTTTTGCGGGGGGGGCAGATCTCTTCGAGGAGTACTCCTCAGTTACTAGTTGCAGAAATGCAACTAGTAACTAGGCTCTTACTTCGTATGCATCTCGGTTTGGAGTGAAGCGGATTGTGGGATTGTAATGGGTTTTTCGGAGTTTTAGTCTTCAGAATTTCCACGTCACAGATTAACACGTCAACTCACTCAGATACGTCTACGTCACGGCTAAGATTGATGGTTTGATTTTAGTATAAACAGTGATATGTTAAAATTAATTGAGATTACTCATTACATATATATATAATGCAGAACTTGTCGCTTCAATCCAATAAGCTATAACATGCCGAGAGATACTATAAGCCCTGCCAAAAAGTATGATTATTCTTGTAATCAGAGAGGCAACTAATAACTTTAAGATTATGACAGCCAGTAAAAGATGAGAAGTGAGAATAGCAAGCTTAGAAAGCAAAGTGAGTACTCACCGAACAAATCTGGAATGAAAGCTTGGCCTGATGATGATAGTCAATCGCAGCTTCCTCTATCTTTTTTGAAAAAAAGATATTATAGTTATTAAATCATAAACTTCAATCTATAAGAGTTTACTAAGATTTTTAATAACTATGCATAAATTTAAAGACCAACTAGAAGCTATGAAACTACACCCATCAAGCCTTATGTTTAAAATTATAAGAGATGATTGTAACCTATATAATTTTCTCTCAGAATTTAGAAACTTATCTTATAGTGACTTCATTATTTTTATTATTATTATTATTTATTTTTATAGTGTTTGGATAAATAATTATAAATTTATAGAAATAACTATAACTTTAAATATTTTATTAATTAGTTATATAATACACCTTAATAGCTACGCTATTAGCAATATATTTCATTTCCTACTTAATGAAAATAAATAATAATAAAATAAATTAGAAAAATTCATATAGAAATAAAATGAAAACTTGAAATAAGTAAACTCTTCAAGTTATAAGAACTTAATCAGGCCTCAATCATCCAAGATATTGATGATTTCAACTTCATCAAACAATTTTAAAAGGCCTCATTCAAGATTTCTCTCATCTGTAGTAGAATATGATATTCCTGATTAAAGAGAACAAAAATAGGCTCCAAATTTAGAAATGAACTCTTCATAAACTTTAAATAAATACAGCTCAGTGAACCAAATATAATCATAAAAGATGAAACACTAATCCCTATTGTACTCATCAAAAAGTATAAATCTTGATAATAATACTTTTCAAAATTAAATCAATGTCAAATTTGGATCACAGTCAAAAAGAGATGTTGCTATGTCAATAATTGAAAATTAGCATTCTATTCCTAGTCCAAGGACTTTAAGATAGATTTAGTGTATTGAGCTAAATAATGTTAGTAAGAAATCTTAAACTAACAGACTGGTGTAAGAGTCAGGCCTTAGACTGCTTTTATTAAATAGTGATAAAATTCTATGAGATTTGCAAATACTGTAAGTACATTTAGCTTCTAAATTGAAATTTATTTATCATATAGTTCACAAATAAAAATGTCTTTTCCACAAAATCTTCAAATCATGGATGGCCTATAGAGATCTAATCAAATTAAGGGCATGTTAGATCTTAGCACTAAACATAAGTTAAAATTCAAAATAAGACATCAATCTAAATTTCGTAATCCAACCAAAGACTGGAAGACTATGCATAGATTTGGCAATTAACCTCATTTACCTAATTCTCAATAGCTTGGTTAATTCGAAGAGATAACTGTAGAAGAGGAAAGTTTGTTGAGTATAATTCTTGATAAGGAAAAGAAATTGGGAAAGTATGAATAAATACAGTCAACTTATTCACTGTCATAATTGAGCTTGTAATTGAAAGAATAGAGTAGGAATAAGCAGGGAACTAAGATTCAAATTGTATGCAATAATTTTTCTTCGACTCGAAAATCTGATATACATACTTTATCCGTGTAATCTACTATAAGCTTAAGGTAAAACGAATTGAAAATTATAAGAAACTTTAAAATCGATTATAATCAGTACGAAGCTTTAAAGAATGATGAAGAGAAAAGAAAGTTCCTGATTTTTTCTAAAATGGAAAATGATATAAAAAATAACCTGGAAAGCATACAGAAAAAAATTAGAATAAAAATTAAGCAATATGAATCAGCTCATTAAGATATAACTAGTTAAGAAGCTAAGCCAAAGGATACTTATCCTTGGTTGTCAATATAAACAAAGAATCCTGATTTAAAATCAAAAATAAAGTAAAAGCTTATGGTAACCTACTAAACTTTAGTACGCTTTTTAATTTTTTAAATCATTTTAGTAAGTATCTCTTGGACTGTAGGGCAATTAAAGAAATCATGAATTAGTCTAGACTATTCAATGGCAAAGCAATACAACAATGAGACTCATTATTCAATCAATATAATAGTCAACAATCTTCAAGCTTTAATACTAGGACAGCTTATCAAGAAAACTAGCAGTTTCTTTAGGTTATAGACTCAATAAAGTTCATTGTTCCTCCAATCCCCTCAGATTTGATACCAAAACCAAAATCTCTCAATAATACTTAAAAGTAGCTTTAAATTTAAAATTAACTCAAAATTCCTGACTCAGATACTAAACTTTCCCAATTAAGCTTTAAAATATTAATCAGTGGAGCTAATCAAAGTATGGCTTTGAATATAACTTTTAAGAAGTTTGTTCAATGTATATACAGAACTGCATGATAAGTAATAGAATTTATTGAACCGTGAGAAGTCTGGAAGATTCTTAAGCAATCGACTCGTCTCTTTGGTAAGCAGATAAATTGATTTTTAAAATTTTAATTTATAAAAAAATTAGAGAGTGCAATTAGGTTCATAGCATTAGAGTAAATTGAATCATATTGGCATTCAAGAATCTTACAGTACAAAAATCTTAATAGTTAAAAGCTTCAAAATAATCTTGAATGGTCTGATAAACAAGAATAGCAATTTATATTATAATTATGTATAATTCGTAAATCATTTTTCAATTAAGACTATTAATTTAAATCAATATACTACATACAGATAGTAAATGAAAGAAATTTAACAAAAGAAACGAATTCGAATGGCTGGGATCATGTCATGATGGGAGCTTTTAATAAAGTCTTTAGCGGTCACGTATAAAAATATCAAAAGCTAGAAGTTGTTTAAAAAATGAGACGCATGAACTTTGAACAAATTGATCAAGCAAGTAAATCTTTTAACAATTCCTTTAAGCTAAGTTGAAACTCATACCATTTTAATTTTAAGCCTAATTTAAGTTCTTCTGTAGTTCTTATCAACACTACAAACGTTGAATAACTGCACTGATCAAGATGATTTTCAAAAGCAAGTGGAAAATATAGAGACAAATATTTGACACAAAATAGATATTGAACTCGCATAAAAAATCATAGATGAATACGAAGCTCAAAAGTAAGAAATCAAATATTCAAGCTATTAATATCTAAAGATTAAAAACAAAGAAATTGCTTAAAAAGTTTAAAATGTTCAAGCAGAAAGGGAGAAAAAGAAATAGTTTGAGCAAAGACGCTAAGAAAATGTCAAGTTTGTATCACGAATCAAAATTATACTCAATGGGGTGGAGAACAAACTAATTGATATTAGGGTGAAAAAGCCTACGAGGAACGATGAGCTATATAGAGAGCAAAGGAATTGGAGTAAGAAAGTTAAGTAGCCAGAGATTATTAATTTAAATCCAGGGTAGCAATGATTTTAGAGGAAATAAATTTTTTTAAATATAATTTAATGAATTAGGATAAGGTAAAAATATAGAGTAGTAGTTTTTTACTCTGAGTATTGAAATTATTTAAATAAAGCAGACTCAACTAAATGGTATTTTCTTATTTTCAAAATGAAAAAGGAGTCATAAGACAACTAAAATTCGATCCTAATCATCCTGAAAATCACTTCTAAATGAAATTAACTGGTGGCCATACGCTATTGAAAAAAATTTAATTACTCTACCTGGTCAAAATAACCTAGCAGGAGCAAATTTATCAATACAATTTTTATTAGTAATTTTTTTCGCCCATTTTTATTTTTATCAAGACTTGTTAAAAACCACTTAATAATACTTTATTCTAATGAAATTTATAAATTTTTGCAAATATTTTAGATAAGGTGCTCTAAACAATACAGCCAGATAAATTCAGAAAGTCTTTAAGCGCTTTAAACTAAAATAAGCACTATGAAAGCATCAGAGAGTAAGAAGCGAGAGACATACTTTTATTTAAAAATATACAGAAAAAAAAGAAGATGGAAGAAGCAAGAGCAGTCTAAAAGCTCAATATTGTCAATATTGAGCCCATTGTGATGTGCAATTGCAATAGAATTCTCAGAATGCTGGGGAAATATATGGGATCAGAGATTTCTTAATCAATGAGAAAGACAATAGGATTAATTAAAAGAGGCCAGTTTTTATCAAAATAACAAGAAAAAATGTTCTAAGAACTAAGTGGAGGAGCCATCAAGTTTGAGTAGCGATAGTCATAGTAACTCTTCTTCCAACTCTTCAATTATTAAAAGGATATTTTTTTATAGATTTTTTATAAAACTGAGGAGTCAATCAGAACAGAAGATGATGTAGAAGGTATTAATAATCAAGATTAAGATAAAAATATCAAAGTAAGGAAGAAAGTTCAAATAATGATAACAAGAAACCTAGTTAAACAGATGCTTCCGATTAGAGTGACTCAAAAAATGATAGTAATGAACAATCCTAGGAGAATTCAGATATGATGAAATTTATTAAATGAAATTAAATTCTTGATTAATAACCCACTGAAATTGATAATTTCATTATACTAGAACAGCAAAAATATCCAGATCATTTAAAATGAATAATTTTATTTAATTAATAAATTTATTTCGAGTAATAAATTAATTATACAAAGAAAAAGAATATAGAGAAGCAGAAATATTTTAAGCTCAAAGCATTCAATTTCTTGTAAGTTTCCTAAAAATAATGATATTTTTATATTAACTATGATATTAATTTTATTTAGAAATCCTTAACCTTTATTTATGTAGCATTAAATCTCGATAAAAGCTCGTCTTCATAATTTAATTAATAATTAAATGGAAATATTTTGGGATACTTGATTGCCCAAAGATATTTATTAGTTGAATTACTTTTATTAATAAATGCAAAGCGGAGGTTAGGAGAAAATTTATGAAAACCTAAAAATCTCTCAAAATCAAAAATTGCAGTTCAACCCCACTTTAGAGCCTAATCCAAAGAAAAGATTCAAAAAGTGTCAACTTACCGCCAGACAAGATAATATCATCAAATGTGCTAAAATAAAAAATGTCACCTATGTAAGTGTACAATAATGTTTCAAACTCAAAATATTTCTTGATATTTCATCACATTCTTTCTTTTCATTGCGTAGAGTCTCATTTTATTTCTATTAGATAATGAAAAACAATGACATTTTGACAGCATAAAACTTAAAAGTGTGCAATGGAGACAACAACACAGCTTTGTACTATACAGTCTAGAATTTTTACTATGAGTGACTAAGGTGCTTTTAGATTTAAGGGCTAATGCCAACTTGAAAAACTCACTGGGGAACACTTGTCTGCATAAGGCTTTTATGACTAGAAATATGCTTTTTATTAATTTAGTACTATCTAGGAATGCTGATATCATTACTCTCAATGATTTCATTCATGTTTTTTATTTGGGTAGTTTTGATTTAATTAAATTTATGGTTCATAAGTGAAAACCCCAAAACCCCTTAGATAGTTTAATAAATAACTATTTAACAATTCTATCAATTATATTAAATAAACGATTTCATGAAGACACCCCTATATTTCTCATTTACACAGATGATAAACGAATTGACACTGAGTAAATACGTAACTCACTATTTATATTACAAAGATTTTGAGGTAAACTCCGTAGAAACTGAGGAAATAAAGGAAGATTAAAAGCAGGATATGGTTAATAAACGTATGGCTCACAGGATTAAATAATATTGATTTATATTTATAAAATAATAAGAATGTAAGGATTAGTTTTATATAGCTATATGAAATTGATTTATTTAATTATTCTTCTCAACTGTATAAATTCCTATAATTTTTTATGCTAAAATAAATTACTTATAGGATATATAATTAATTCTTAAAATATTCTTATATCTATCAACATTAAATATCGAATCTAATTAAAGGCAATATTATAGTATTCATTTTAATTATAGTAACCATGATTTAAATGTTGCACTCTATCTTCATAATACAATTGATGATTGATTACTGATCCCACTCTAGTCATTGATGCTATACTTAACTTTATTGTTTGTGTGATATCTCACTTCTGCTCTTCGTATGTTTACTGAGTGTTCTGTTGTGGATGCTTCAGGGAAGACGATAATCTTTAAAAAGCATTTTATTGCCAAAATTATATAATAAAATGGGAGAGATATAATTACTAAGAGTCAATAGCAATCATCAAACATTATTATATACTGTGAATGAAGAAGAGGAAGTGTTGATTTTAAGCTCAGCTAATTACTAGTTGTTTTAATACAATGACATTTTTGGGTCTTAAGAGTTAATCATAAGTTACTACATCAAATCCTGCTTGATTTGAGCTCTCTAAAAATTAAGAATTAATAACTACTGGTAAAACTTACAATTAGAATTGAACTATGGTGTTTGCAATCTTTTTACTTATCTAATGCTATTAGCAACTAAGTTATTAATACTGTTGTTGTTGCCAACTGACTATGAATCCAGAGAGCTATTCGATTGCAGGTTTAAGTTGTTGCCAAGCATGGCATTCATCAACATTTGCTAATGCTATTATTACTAGCGCATATGATTAAGCTACTAACCATTATTATTGTGATTAGAGGTTTGATAGACATTGAACTATTACTAGGGGGAGGACAATTGGCTTTAATGAAATTATTGGGGTGATAGAAGGGATTGTTGAGATGAGTTATTTGTTTTGCTTTATTGGTGCTGTAGTGTCTGTTGCATTATGATAGAAAAGAACTGGGCAGCTGCAACTACTTATTGATGCTATTTAATCTTAGCGGTGGCTTCTTGATGTGAGGCAATAAGAGGTTTTGGGGAAGATTGGTTGTTTGAGACTCCTAGTGGCACGAAAAATTCTATATTACACATAATTTACTGCTGTTAAGTAGCAGGCATAGAGACACTGGAAGCTCTATTTTTATTTTAAACTTTGCTTTAGTTGATAATAGCTGGGGATTCTACTTTCTTTGATTCAAACTGAAGTTGCAGTTGATTATTTTCTTTGTGATTTAAGTCAACATTAACCTTATTAACCAATGAAGATTAGTTATTAGAATTAGTACCACCTGTCATAGCAAGTATCATTGATTTCTGATTTATCAAGTTGCTATGACTTTTATACTGTTACTGTTGCGATATCAAGCTATTATATCCATCCAAATATGCAGTTGAGACACTTCCGTTAAGCAAAACACTACTCAACAAATTAGTATTGGTAGAGTTAGAAATATGATATTAAGATTGATTGAAAGAAACTTTCAAGCAATCAAAGGACCCGAAAGTTGAGTTGCTCTATAAGTTCATGATATTTTTTTGAGGAGGTCCACAAATTCCAGAGATGTTATTTAGGTTCTTAGTGAAAATTGAGTTTTATCCATCAGTTAGCTAAAACTGCAAATGATTCAATGATTAAGATTAATACTACAACATTTTCATATCTTACGAAGCCTGATTAAACGATGCAGTTGTGGTTCATATAATTCCAGAAGATTGGGCTTGGTTTGTATTATAATTTGGTAAAGGCAAGTGTTTAGGAGATGCATCTCTCTTTTGGTCGTTTTGTTGTTTCCCTTAACTATGATATTCCCACTGACAAAATATTAATTATCTAGCTAAATCCCTATAGCTGTAGTTCTGCTGGTCATGTCTCCATAAAAAGCAGATGCTGTTTAGTTATTAGACTTCTGATTGACGTTATTGCTGCAATAGTTATTGTCTTAGCTGTTGGTTGATTAATCTAAGTTCATAATTCTTTTGCTGTAATTTTGGTCGCCTTCATAAGCGTTAATATTAGAGCCACTTTTATTTTCGACAATCTTACTCTCATTAATTTTTATAACGCTTTCTTACTACTATATCTTAACATTTTATTAAACGCTTTCTCTTTTCATTTTTGCCAAATAAGAAAAATTCAATTGCTCTTTTATCACTCTAGCCTATTGCATTATTCTTAAATATCAATGAAGTTCTAGGTTTGATTGTTGCCATTTAAGTATGAAGATTGACCCTACTCCTGCTCATCATCGTCGTAGTATTGATAATCTTAATCGATGTCATTTTGATTGTAATCACTATTAATTTGCATTAGGTGGCTCTAGCATTATTCAATCTAGTTCAAATCTATATCCTGCTAATTTATGTCTTATACATTTTTGATTAAAGTCTCTGTTGCTTAGTTGTTATTTTCTTCCTGTTCCTCTATTATCTAGCCGCTTTAAATATCATTGTCATTTTCATAATCGTTACGATTTTATAAGTAGTCTATGTGATGCTATTACTAAAGCATTTGATTGTTGAAGTTAGAAGGACATGTCTTTCCTAATAGGCTTGAGTCACTTATTAGCTCCTGCTATACTCTTAATCTTTTACCGCATCAAAGGTCTTCTTATAGCTTGATTGAAATTAATTCTACTACTGTAGATACTTTTCATTCTTAATTTCTTGCTATTGGTTTGGTTGATAATAGTTAAGAGTTTCGTATTGGTTACTAGATTTATCGATTTATTATGACTTTAGTTGAGAACCAAGCATCGCTGGATTATTAAGTCCTATTCATTGATATTGAAAAGCCGGCTTGGACTATATTTTCTAGTTTTTTATGTTCTTTTTGCCTAAAGCTTATTGCTTCTTCTATCGAGGATTTTGTAGCAACTTCTATCTTTTCATTATACTCTCTGGCCAATCAGTTTAAATATAGCCAAGACGACAGTTAGCCAATGAATTTTAGCAGTCAGAGCTATTTATAGATTACTAATGATGAATATTTTGCCTTCTTTAGATCATTTTTGGGGAAGTGATGGTAGTGGTTGTTGATCTTGAATAAGCAGTCAAGGTTTCTAAATGTGAATCAGATGAAGAGCAGTTAAGATTATTAAGAGACGGGTTAGATAGCAGGTGGATATTCTGTCCTCTTTAAGTGAATGTATTCAAATGAAGTGAGAGAGGTTTTTAAGAGCTTGTAACATCACAGCAGGGGCTTGTGAGCATTCTTGAGGTTGGATTGAAAGCAAAAACATCATCGAGTTCTTAGTTATTAAATCTTTCTTCCTCAAGTTTTTTATCTCTCTTTCTTTTTTTTTCTTTAGCAGCTCCTTTGAATAGTTATTCATAAAGTGGATTTCTAAATTGAACCCTTCAAATCAAATACATGCTTTCTCTCGCTTTGTTTGACTCTTCTAATATCATTCCACATCAAAAGCTATTGCATACATCTTCTCATATCTTTACTTTGCTCATTAATATGAGGACTATAAGTATGCCTTCTTTCTTGCTAAACTTTTGCCTTAAATGTTCCATAGCTCTATCGTTCTATAAAATGTATAAATGAGATATTTTTAATTACATCTTTCTCAAGACAAGTCATAAAACTTTAAATCTTAAGGTTCTATTCTCTTGTAGTGCTCCCTCTAGAAACAGATCTGTATCTCTTGTTTGCAGCCATTTCAATGGATTTCTGATTTATCTTGGGTTTGTGAGTACACTCTTTAGTTTCTTCTTTTAGGCTATGATTCTTTTGAAGATTAATTTTGTCAAGAGTTTGATTATGTTTTTTTTGCAAAATAATTGTTCACGCTTGAACCTACACCACCATAATTTTCTCTATAAATTTTATCTTTAGAGGGAGTCAAACTTTTAGTTGCATTTCTAACTCCTCTATGTTGAATACTGTTTATATTTAATATTGATTCAAGAATTATTGCTAACTCTTAATCATTCTATTGACCATTAAATGTCGTTACTACTGCCTTAGCTTTTCCTCCTCAATTTTGTAAAGCTCCTGTTGCTGCAATAACTTTTGCTCACTTATTTTATGAAAGTAGCTATTAAATTAAGAATGACTTTCAACCATGACTTCGGCCTTTCTCTCCTCCCTTTTAGATTTGATAAACAAATTGTAAAATAATTGGTGAATGCTGCTACTATTGCTATGAATTGTAGGATGAAATTTATAGAAGATTCATATTTGAGGAGATAGGTGACTACTCGCTGCCTTGAATATTTACAGACAGAGGAGGATTGCTACTTAAAAATGATTGTGCTGAATTGGTGTTGCTTAGTACATATTAAACATGTTTAAACTTTGTGAGTTAAAGCCAAGAGCTGAGTTTTAATTAAACTGTCTCATCTCTATTATTGAGTGGTTTATGGGAATTTTACTGATTCATACTATTTCTTGCCTAGAACTATGTATGATGCACCTATTTGTTCTCTTTTAGTTGAGTTATAGGCTAGTTTAAGGGAAATAAAAGAGTCAGATCTTACAGGGGAGGCTTAAGAAAAAGCGCATTATGAAGAAATGAAAGAAGGTCTATAAATTTTACCAGAGGATTAGAGATTCATATATTCTTTGTTTTTTTAATTCATTTTGTTTGTCAGATTCAATGGCTGAGTCTAATTGAATTAATACTATGAGTATTAGCAATTAAACTTAAAAATTATTTATTTTATCAATCCTCTTATTTAAAGCCTGTAAAAATTACAACAGTATTTCCAATGTTTAGTCTTCAAATCAGAAAGCTTAAGTGCTTTCTGTGATGTTTATTCACTTAATTATTTAGTCCCCAAATATTGCTATTTTAACCATTTAGCACATTCAATTTATCCATAAGTGAAGTGTATTTTATGAAGCTTTTAGGATTTTGCTGCTATGTTTGACTTTTCAGAAACCATTATAGTTGCTCATCATTTTTCTTGCTTTTATTGTTGCTTATAAATCTTTTACGAGAGTTAAAAATATATAAAATTTGGATGTTAAAATGGGTTAATCTTGTACCTCTTGAGTGTCCTCTTTTTTCCTTTTCTGTTAAATTTTATAATAGCTTGACGTTAATATATTTAATGAATTGAAAATTAAATGCAATATGAATTTATATAATATTAAAATTAAATTGAATTTCAACAGTACCCCTTATTTCTAAATTTCATATACATGAAATTCTAACACTTTTAACTTTCAATATTTTTAATACCTATAAGTATAGATTAAATATAAACTTCATTATGAATTTACTATCGAACTAATTTTATCTGAATCCTCTATATTTTACTCTTAAGTATTCTTAATTTTACTGTCTAAAAGCACCCTAATTTTCAACTCTAAAACAGTTATTTGCTATATCTATAATCAACCACTTCTTATTCTCTGATTCCTCTATTCAATTAACTTTTCATAATAAATTATTGCATATTTGTTATAGCTTTCTGCTTCTAAAGCAATAAAGAAATCTAATTGTAAAGTTAGATATAAAAATTTAAACAATTACTCAGTGAACAAAGATTAAATAAGGAATTAACTTGTGAGATGACGGAAATATCTCACGAGCGATACGAAAAATTCCTAAAAGACCAGGGTTATTATTAAAACCCGGCTACAGAGTTTGAGATATAATACAACGAATATCTCTCAATAATCTACGAACTTGGTGCAGCCGATGCTAGACCTGCACGTAAAAGTGAAAGTATACTCTGTAAACCACAGAGCACCTAATAGATAGTGGAAGAAAGAGCGCTCCTCAGTGACTGGGCCCTAAACCCAGAAATGGCCTCACATTGGGAATATATAGATACCTTATCTAAAGAAAAAGCCAGCAAATCTAACACTAACAACTCTCCTAGAAAGGACTTTAACCATGGCTATGACTCAGACTCAGAGCAATGGGAAGACGAAATCTACTACGACTCTTTCGGTGAAGACGACCAAGAGGAAGACGACCTCGATTTCGTAGAACGATACTATGACAACAGAAAACAAAAAGTCCCACTATAATTTCAACAGGAAATAAACGCTAGAGCTACAAAACAGAGATAAGACTTTGAAAGAGAAAAATTTGAGTTTTTTTGTTATAAAAACTAAAACTTCTTCAACAAGAAACAAACTTAGTAGACATACTAAAAGACTCCTTACACAAAAAGATTTTTCAACTCAAGAAAGTAAGAGGCCTTCAACTCCCATATTAAATATGTAACACAAGCCAAAACAGACCCTGGCCCTAGATAGGATCAAACTCTTTAATAAACAGATGAGATAATACCAAAAACACTTTAACAGTCAGATAAAGACTTTAACATATAAACAAGAACTATCTAGATGATATAGGAAGAAGCACAGAAACTTTCAGACTTAGTGATGGGAATTGAATCAGTTTCACAGCCTTCCCCATTAACAACTTAATTTTCAGTACTAGATAGAGAAGATTCTTCACCCTTCTCAGTACTAAATAGAAACACTCCTAATACGTCACAGATCGGTACTTTTTACCAGATTCTGACCAGAATGAAAACTCTGTTAGATATCCCAACTATAATTGAATAGTAACCTTATAAATTCTATCATAGAATACTATACAATAGCTATATTACAACTTAACTATGGGATGACAAACTCAGAAGCTTAGAAAAACTTATTACACTCCAAAACCCCACTCTGACAGTAGACTAAGACGTCATGGAACTAAACAAACAAGATGAAGAAAACTTACACGCTCTCTACTAACAATGGAAAAGAATCAAGTTTAAAAAAGTCTAAAGAACTATATAACTTAGAAGGGAGCTAGGGCTGGAAAAACATACATACTTTTACAGAAGTCTCCACAAAAACCTTAGACAAGACCTAATTGAAAACAAAAACATCAGAAAGGGAAAAATTAAGAAAAAAGAAAAGAACAAAAAAGGTAACATCTGGAGAATCAGAAAAATTTGAGGAGTAGAACTAACGGAGTTCCACAACATTTGGTGACAACAGAAATTGTCCAATGTCCCAAACCAAACTAACTAAAAGGGCTTTACCCTTATATATATTAAAACATATACCAGATCGGGGGTCCCCAGAGACCTCAATGTGATCTAATTATTATTATTATTATTAGTGAACAAAGCTCTTAACCTTAGTTAATTAAAGGACTATCTCAATATTTGATTATGATTTATTCAGAAGAGTATTAGAGCAGCTTGAAGTTTGGCATATAGTAATATTTTAGGAATGTGCTCACTTTTATATAAGGCATTTGATTTATTGGAGTTTATAAGTTTTTACCTAAAAACAATTTGTAGGATTATTGGCATGATTTTCTTTCTAGTTTTTTGCTACAGATTGTAGCCTTTAAGCATGCTGAATATATAAAAGCCTTGTAATTCAATTTTATGAATAAAATTATTAATAAATATGAATAGGGAACTCTGAGATCTTCGATTGTAATTGTTCACAAGCTTTTGCAACACAAATATTGTCAAAGCACTACTCTATGCTTGCTGATGTATGATTTCAATATCATTTTTAAATTCTTAGTTATGTTTCTTGCTACGACTGCCACTGATACTACTCATGTTACCCATTTTATTATTATTCTTAGCCGAGTTCTATTAAGATTTACCTGTGCTGCTCTCAAGTTGATTATTTGAGTTCAAGAATATCATATTTCTAATGTGATTTTTGTTGTTGTTGTTGGTTTTTGAGTTTACTTGAGGAGGGTATCTCTATTATACTAGCAGATAATATATGAGGAGTATGATAGTTCCTAGTGGAATTCTGTCGCTGCTGTTACTAAGCTTAATTCTGTAAATATGCATTGAATTTAGTGTTATTAATCTGATTCTTAAGCTCTTACTGAGTGGGCTAAATTTACTGCTATTGCTATTACTGTTGAGTATGAAGCTTCTGATTAATGTCTTTGAAGCTGCCATAGGACTGTGATTATTAATGATGCTGCTGTTAATACTGTAACTGCTGGGATCTAAGGTCTATAGTCTAGGAGTTTTGTGAGTGCTTCTGCTTTTAGTGTTGTGCCAACATCATGTCTCTCATGTTGGCTTGATTTAAGTGTTGCTATTACTATTGCTATGGATTTGATAATGATTAACTCAAGCTTGTGGAGTGATAAGATGCTTAGCTAAATTTGACAAGATTATAGTAAAATTTTATAGAAATACTTAATTCAATTATAGCCTTCCTCTGACTATCTTATGATGAGGACTTCGAGTGAACAGAATTCACTAAATTATCCGTATTTTTAGTCTTTCCATCCACTCCATTCTTATTCGAATATGCATTCTGTTAGTTATTGCTACTGGATTTATTTATCTTTTACTGCTTATTGATGCCTGTGTTTGTGTTACTATAATTATTATTATTTTCACTGCTGCTGCCATTGGTAATTTTCATGTATTAATTCTAATTGAATGTACTCATTTTCGACTATTTGCTTAAACTGGCTTTAGCTACTTCTAGGTTTCATTCTAATAATTTGCTACTACTATTATTGAATTGGTTGCATTTGCCTGCTTAGAAGGAACTGATGATTAGCATTACTTGAAAGGGAGGTCTATGATCTGTTTTACTGTTATTTAGCTTCTTTATTATTAGAATCTGATTAATGATGAGGATTTAAATTATTATTATTCTGTGGATTAATCACATGACCATTGTCATTAATGGGCTACTATTTATTGCTGGGTTTATCGTAATAACTGCTTATTTTACTGTTTATTATGCTTTTAGGCATCTACCTAGGTGGCGATTGACTTACTGATTACTAATATCTGGTCATTGCTATTGATGCTGCCATTATTATTGCTGTTATTGATATTATTAATTATTCATAGTCTGATTAATAGAGCTGCATTTACTGTTATTGCTACTGCCTGTGTTTTATTGAGATTACTTTTATATATATAGGAAACTCTCTTGAATCAATCTATTATAAAAAGATGAAATTTATTTAATTATAGATCAATAAATAAATTGATAAGAAAAGAAAACATAGTATTTATGGCAAGAGTAGTTTACCTTTTTGGACATTTTTTTGATTAAATATAATTAAATTTACATTTAATTATATTTCAAAGCAACTCTGCATTTGACCCTTTTTATTCTCAACAATAAATTTAAATATCTATATATAATCAATCATATTTTAAGTTCTTCTCAAGAGATTATATTTTGAGATAGGAATAGTAGATTAATCGATTTATCTTTAAACAATTAATAATAGTCGTAATTTTATCTAATTTTATTCCAAATATGATAGAATGTTTAAGTTTTAATCTTAATTCTAGTATATAAAATCAGATCAGACTTTGATGCGAAAGAGGAAGTCGTCGATGTTGTTGCCAATGACTCTATTGTTTCTGTAGGTTTTTACCTGGTTGTGCACTAAATTCACGGCACCACTCACCATCATTGCCATCATGTTCCCCCACATCCATTACCACATGGTCCAGGAGTCGTTTGCAGCAGTAGCATCCTCAGTTTAGCATTAAAATCATTAAGTCTAATATAAGTTTGAACTTAAGCCAAAGAGAGAAAATTATCAGATAGTTCAACTTCAACATCAGCTTCGGTTTCTAGCTCAGTTTGGTGTAAGAAGTAAGCTTTCAATATTTCATTTGTAGGGCTCTGATGTCCTTGTTAAAAAGAAAGTAAAAGGAATATATAGTTCTCTGAAGATGGTGACTGAGAGAAGTGGCAAGTGCCTCTAATTGTACTTCTGAAACATCAGTGCTAGTAGTTGATGGAGCTGATTCTCTTGCTGGTGCAGTGATATTGGTGGTATCAGTTGTGACTGTGAAGGGCTCAGTTTAATTGGGTGTGGTTGAGTTAGTTGGGACTTCAGTAGCAGTGCTGTTGATGGTGTTAACAACGATAACATCGTAAGTTGCAGAGTTATTCTTCTTACAATCTCTCTCTCTTGTCCTTCTTGCGTATCTTGTCTTTCTTATCTTTACGATCGTGATCATCTTCATCTTCGTCTCTGTCTCTCTTGTGTTTCTTGTCCTTGTGGTCTTCATCATGATCATCATCGTGATCTCTCTTCTTCTTGTCCTTCTTTTCTTTGTGATCATCTCGTCATCTTCGTTGTCGTCATGATCCTTATTCTTTCTATCTTTCTTGTCCTTCTTATCTTTTTTGAAGAAAAACCACTATTTAGGAATTTATGATAGACATGCTTGTGATTCCAATTGAATTTAAAAATGAAATATACTTAATTATCAAGGTTTTTCCCTTAAAGTTGCTTAATTCTAAAATATTATAATTTTCAAATTAACTATACCCCAAGATTGAAAGTCTCTACTCAGACACATTTACTATAAAAGCCTAGCTATAATATGATAAATTATAGATAGTTTTCTATTAATGAAATATTTATTTAATATTACAAATATAAGTAAATAGAATTTAATTTCTAAGGCTATTTTTAAACTATTTAAAAGTTTAACATTTAGCTTTGAAAAATATATATAGTCCTATATTTCTTCAAGATTTGGCTTAGAAATGATAGTAAACATGATTAGGCTAAATTTTATTGCAATAAAGCTGAAAGAATGAGAGATTTATGGGCTATCAATTGATATCTCTGAAATTGAATCACTTTTCCTTTAGCTTACATTCCTAATGAACTGAATTATAATATTTTTCATAATATAATTATGAATATAAATAAATTCTCAAATAATATCTTGGCAAAAGCCAATCTAAAGCAAATACTCTACAAATTGTAGCCTATATATATTAAAGATTTTATTCTTTTATATTGTCGTCTTCACTCTGTCTCTTTTTTCCTTCTTATACTTCTTTTCATCACATCGTCTTCGTCCTAGTCTATTCTGTTAATCGTTTCCTTCTTGTCTTTTTTACCAGAGTGTTGATCATCACTGTCTTCATGGGATTCGTTTGAGTCCTTTCTCTTTCTTCTCTCATCCCTCCTTTTCTCGTCTTTCTCCTCGTGGCTATTAGTTAATTAAGGTCTCTTTCATTTTATCAATGATGAATTTCCCTCCTTGGTTTAGAACTTTTTGGCTTTGATTCTTCAAATCACCAGCAGATTTGAATCCAACATTGAGAGCTTTTTAAGACTATTAAGTAGATTGATTCTTGAGTTTGTTAGCCTGTTGCTGACCTTTGTTTGCTAGATCGTTGAAGTTGACCTAAAATGCTGGAATAAATAAAATAAAATTATTGTATTAGAGCTTGTTGAGAGTTACCTTCATTTATTTCTACATCATATTAGATTTGAGCAAGGTCGATGGAGTCATCACCGCACAATAAACCTCCTACTGAATATCCTAATCCGTTATCAATTAAGTTGCCGCCTAAAGATAGAGCGTGATTGGGGAGAGAGTGATGCTCTCCTTTAGTGCATCCCACTACGGTGAGTGAAGATACGAAAGTTAATACCGAAAATCTATTGATAATTTCTAATCCCTTGGATAAAATTTTATTTTTTTTGAAATAAATAAATCTATTTATAATCAAGGTGATAAAAATAAGACAGATTGAACCCCACCGATTGGCCTCTAATGCGATGAACTCAGCAACCCCTGCTTACCCTCAGCAGGCCTTAGTGTAGTAGAAAGCTCTATTAGAAGTCTCCTGCCTCGGGCCCATTTGGTTCACTCTATCCATATAACTTTCAATAATTTGATTTAAAACTTGACTTTATTTATTTTATCTTTTATAAAATATATGAAAATGTGATTCCTGTATTTAATAAGAATAAATTAAAAATACTCTGAGATAGCAATAAATTTTAAGTGTGCTACAAAGAGAATAATTTAAAGCTATATAATTTAATAATAATTCCTTGTGATTAAAACTATTAATTTATATTGATTTAATAAAGAAACTGGATTTAAAATTGAAGCATTCTCAAAGGAGTGACGTACTATTCAAAACCATAACTCGATAAATCAGAAAAGTGCATTTTAAAATATTTGCCAAAGAGACTAAGTACCTAAGAATTTAATGATACAGGGATAATTACTATATCTCTCTTATCAATTTAGTAAATATTAATAAAGATCTTATTATTAGGGGAATTTTATGATAAGTTAGAAGTTTGTAAGGAATTAACAATTTTTGAAAGAAACTACAACTACTATAATAATAGCATAATAGTATGAATTATCCCAAAGAGTTAAAAAAAAGTATAAGATCTCTGATATTTTCACTTAAATATATAAACTACAACTCATGAAGTTATCTCTATAGACTAGGGAACTTTACGATAATTAAGCAGCAATTCTTCAAAGCCAAGGGAATCGGAGGTGATCTCATCAAGAGATATGAAAAACGTTTGTCATTCAACTTCAATTTAACTTATTTAAAAGCTTATATTTTGCTTATGTTATATTATAGTCTCTGTCATCTAGGTTATTTCGCTGCATATAAATTTAATTCAATCGTGATGTAACTAAGGCCGACCTCATTATTTTTCATTTTTTATTTACTTTCTGTTTTTCTTTATTAAAATTCTATTATTTTCCTTTTCGATTAGAGTTTATTTATTATAATGTTGATTTGATTAGGCGCTCATTATTTTTTAGATAAATAACATGATCTTTATTATAATGGCAAATACTGCGACTACTTATTCTTAAGTATCAATTAAAATGGTCAGTATAACGCCAAATTAGTTAAATAGGAACATTTTGCTATTAATGTTAGCTCGAAAAAATTTATTTTTAAATCTTACATAATAGGAGACTTAATACTTATTGATTGAGTTGCATTGGCATTTGATTATATTAAAAATTAGTTTTATAATTATGGTGAAATACAGAAAATATTTAGTTTTAGATTACAGTCATAAGATAATACTCTCAGAAATCGAACGAACATTTCATCCCTTCATTGAGCCTAGACTATTGAAAAAGATCAAGTGGGGTGAATTTCATCTTTCATGACAATAGAAGACAACAAAAATATAATGGACGACATAAACATTAAGCACTCTAAATGACTAGTTGTTATTATTGCACTCAATCGTTATATATTTAAGCAATATATATACGAATGGGGTTTTTGTTTTAAAATTATTTATTCTATCTATTTTTCAAATGCTTTAATTTATTATCAATTGTACATAGTATCGCCGATAAAGAAATAAACAGAGTATATTAATCATTGATGTTAGTTAAATGCTTTATTGATATATTTATTTTACCAATTATAAGACTTTATTTAGTGTATAGATCTTGCAGGACTCCTGAGAATATTTCTTATCAGGAACTATATCTTAGGTGAGGATCTAGAGATTCTTCAGGGATGGCCAATTTACCGTCAATAAAGAGTAAAGTTTTAAAAAGAAAAATTTAGTTATTTTTTTGGGGATATTCAATAAATATTAAGAGTTTAATGAAATGAGTTTAGAAAAGTTATGATTAAAATAATAATGATGCCACTTAAAATAATGAAGATGTTGATTAAAAGGGGGATTCAGGTGGCTACTATCAGATTTAACATCTGATAATATTAACAATATATCATTCTAATATATCATGAATAATAACTACAATAAAATAGATGAAAGGATTCATCAAATTCTTGTTTAATCTGCTTTTAAATTCATTAAATATGCGTGAATTAGTTTTTTCTCGCTGCAAGTATGTAAATAATATTTCTTTTAAATATTTCTTTTAATTAATTAGTTTAAAATTAAATATAATATAAAACAATAATAATTAGTGTTTGTTTGTAAAATAAGCCCTTTATAATTTTTATATTAAAAGGTAAATAAAGTAATAATAAAATAAGCTTTATAATTTTTAAAGAAAATTGAATTACAAGTCAGGTTTATTGAGCCAATCGCAATAAAACTTCATTTGAATTTAATTTAATTAATTTTTTATATATTAAATTTAATAATTACAATTTAAAGTTTATATTCTTATAATATGAACTTTTAAAGTTAAAACTTTCATTGGAGGTGGATATTTAATAGTCAGTGAATTCAAATAACTAAAAACTTACAAGAATCCTATTCGAAGTTGAAAATAACTGTGAAATAATCTCAATACGAACCTAAACTCTTTTTTTTACTCCTACTACACTAATTAACTATTAAATTAACTATTTATTATATACTATCGATCTCAAACTGAAGTCTAAATATGACACTCCTACCTCCCTCTTTTGATATGTAATGTATCTTTGTTGAACCGAAAGAAGCATCTCAATTGAGGATGATAACCCATGATTAAACAGAAACGCCAATTTCAAAACAAAAATAGCAATATTTAACGAGGAATATGTAAGCAGGAGTTCACATGAAGATCGCTTAATCCATGATGAATACAACTAGTTAGAGTCATACCAGACAACTCAAACCAACAAGCATATTACAGTCAAATACAATATTTATCAACAAGTTTGAAATTGCCGTAAAGTCATTGATGAAGCTGAAAAATGATATGAGAGCAATAAATTATGGATCCATGCAAAATATATTAAAAGTAATTATAATTAATTAATAATAAAACTAAGTTGGAATCAACTTGCTTAATATTTAAACTAACTTCTGCTAGATAGATTTGACACAAGAAAGACATGTGTATAAATCTGGATTCACATAGTAGTATCAGTATTGTATAAATAAGTTTAATGATTTCTTAAAGAATCCTCCTGTAAAAAAGTGAATAAAGCCATTCTCATTTAAACAGTAGTCCACTTGAGGAAGTAAACGAATAAAACTAATAAAAACAAAAACAAGCTCTTTATAAATAGATCAATTCAATTCATTGGAAAAATCAGACTTTTTAGTATTAAGATTTTTTAAGAATAACAATAATGATTGATTAGATTGCAACAATCACTTAAACATAATAGAAATTTATATTAAAAATTCACAAAAGCATGACTACTTCATTATAAATGATCCCATTTGACTCATCGCAGCAAGAACAAGAGAAATTAAAAGAATTCTTGAGGTTAAAGTTGATGTTTAAGTAAATAAATTTTATTTACAATTAAAATATTAAGATGAAGGAGACTAAGTCCAATTTACATTTAAGAAAAGGAAGATTATAAGGAGGGGAAACAAGAAAGTAAAGAAATATTATGGGAAATCATAGTAAGAGGATGGGTTAAAAAGTTCACTAGAGGAGAACTTATTTCATTAGATAAAAAGGTTTTATCCCTTTCATATTTCGCATATAAAAATCCGAGAGTTCCAATCACTGAAATGTAGATACCTATTATTATTATTTTTAATAATTAAATTCAATAAGGAAGAGGAATTTATAATTTTTTTTAAATTTATTTTTTATTTTATAAAAAAACATTTAATTTCATTTTATAATTTAGTAAGTATCTCTATATAATTAAAATCTTAAACTAGTCTTTGTTTTAGTTTTATTAAGTTTATAATTTTTAATCGTTTATAACTTCATGATAAAAATGTTGAAACTAGCTCGTATAATATAAATGGTAAAAATAATTTTCAAAGATAATCATTCATAATAGTAATCATTGTTAACAGGACTCTTTCAATAATTATGAATACTATTAAAGATGAAAATACATTTATTAAGCAAATTTTCCTATGGTAATAAATTTTAGCAATAAATTAAGCAATATTCAATAATCCCATCGACGGAAATATCTGCTCTTATAAGCTGTTTGTAAATTATCAATGGTATTCTTACAAAAAGCCAGCTTTTATAAATTGTCTGCTTTGAAAATTTAGGGTTAATTTAAAAAGATTGACCAAGGTTTAATATATATATATATTAACTCAACAATAAGATAATTATATACTTTATCTAACGGCTATCAATTTATATAATATTTGGAAGGATTCAAGCAAATTTATTTATATATTAGGCTAAACTTTCAATTAGGAATCTATATATTTAAGATACTCAATAAAGATTTATTTTCAGTGAATTGGAAAAATTGGTTGTTTTTAATTTATTATAAAAAATTATGACTTCTCTTAATTATTTTTGTCTTAGTTATAGAAGTAGTATTCAATTATTCTTATTCTATCAAAATTATGAAAAAGTAAATTAAAAAAAGATATTTATTATTAATACTATTATTATTATTATTATTATTATTATTATTGTTTTATTTATATTTGGAGAAATTGCAAAAGCAAGAATCAAACCAGTTTAATGTTATTTTATATAGTAATGATTCATAGGAACAACTGCCAACAACATCTAGACAAGTTAAAATATCTCAATTTATTTTACTTTTCTTAATTATTATTAAATTACATTTAAGTTCCTCGATTTAATCACATCTTAATTTATTAAAAGACAATTTTTAAATATTATAAAAGAAAATCCTGAAAATATATCATACAATTAAGGTTTGTATTTTTCATTGGGAGGTTGAAAATTCTTTGAGAGCTCTTTATTCATACTAACAGACAGCAATTTCAATCAAATCCTTGAACATCTTAGTGTTTTTAGTAGTTATTAATAAAATACAAAAGATCAGGAATTTGTTTTATTTTAAAATCAAGAAACTGTAGTGATTTGTATATTAGCAATTATTATTTGATTATATAAAAAATGAAAGAAAAATTCTATACTTTTGTGTGATTGTTTCCAGGTTGTATTACTTTGAATAGAATCAGAAAAGATTATGCTATATTTTATAAATTGTTTCCCTAGTTTGATTCTACTTCTTTGACTATAATGCCATAATTTATTATATAATAGATAACAATTTCTATCTCTAGTACTTAGTATTTAGGTAGTTATCCATAGAAAGTGTAAGTTAGCACAATAAATAAGCAAAAGTTTGAAATGTTAGATATGCTTGGTCAATATTCTGATAGAATTATTGAAAAATGTAAAAATAGAAAACTTTTGATATAGGTATGTGAATATTGAACACTTTCTTATGCAAAGTTTATGAAAAAAGAATAACTTCTAGAGAGGTTTATATTATACATTTTGTTTTAAACCCATTTTATTTTTAATCTCTATACTTTTAATTTAATCTGTTGTTTTAATCAATTTAAACAACTTTTTATTTTGAAAAATTCATGATCGATAATATCATATTCAGTGTATTATCTTGCTTGTTTATATGCTTTTCTATATTAATTTTCATATTATTTATGAATTTACTATTTTAACAGATAATACCATATATTTAAAATCAGTTTATGTTTATATATATATTTTATTCTAGTTTCTATTAATTTAAATAATTTTACATATAAAATGAATAAAAATATTTTACAGCAATATTTGCATTAAATAGCTATGACTGCCCTATTTATAAGTAAATTGCAAAGAAATAAGTTCATTCTTGAGATCTTCATAAATACTATTTAAGACTATATATACTCAAATGTTAAATTAATAATTATAGGAAAACTTAAATTCTTAATTCCTTTTATTAACGATTTACTTCATCTCTCGCGACAGTGCTTGATAATTAGTAAGCAGTAAGCTTGAAGAATTTGTCCATCAACCTGATTTAATTTATATGTTCGATCAATTACAGTCTGACCTATTATTTGCAATTAAATATATGATTATTATAATTCTCTTTCTTAATCATATTACTTGCTATGCTTCTTTACCAAAATAAATGAAAGATGCTTTAAATTTGCTAGTAATTTCTCTAGACTCTTTTTGCACCACTTCTTTTATTTGATTTTTCATCCAGTCATTTCCTATTCAGCAATTTATGAAATTTGTCGATGAATCAAATTGAGGCGGTTATTTTAGATTTGAAACTTAATATAATAAAGTTTTATTAAGAAATATTAATTGATGTTTTAATAGTGTTTATGTAAATAGTGAATTAAAGTATAAAAGCATTAAATTAATTGTTTATCTAATGTTTATTAATTTTCAAGTAATATTAATAAATTTACATTAGAATTAATTCAAATTGATTAATAATTATTGTTACTTATATTGCTATAATGTGATTTTACTTATTAATAACCATCCTCTACACTAGGATATTTATTTATATTGAAATTAAAGATTAATTAAATTCTCTATAATCTTCCATTTCATGATTGTCTTCTGAAAATTTGATTGTTTTTACCAAATTAACAGCTAATTTAGTAATTAGCTTCTAATTATCATGAATTATTTATTTACATATGTTAGTGAAACTTTAATATATTTAAATCCTTCTTAAATAGTAAAAATAATTATGATAGTTTGGTGGACACTTGGAATAAAGGTAAAAAGAATAAGATTATGGTAAATTTCAATAAATTACAGAGTTGTATATTGCGAATAATCCTGGTAATAATAGTTAAAAGTTAAGCCTGAAAATATTCAGGAGATTTGAGATCATTAAGTTATTTGCTCGCTTCTAACATTAGAATATTTTAAAATAAAGTTGAAACATATGAATAAATAATAACAAATAATTAAAAAAATAATAAAAATCCTTTTTTTTAATCGAATATTGCTTTAGTTTTAACACTAACATGCCAGTTAGTTTATATTTTATAATCGATAAATAAATATGTCTGTTTAAATAATCAAAATAATAAGACTTTAAAAAAATATATTTATATGTATTTATTTATTAATAGTAACGAAACATATTAAATATAAGTCTCAGGATAAACTTAAATATAAAGACATTGAAAGAAGTATTGCAGCTAACTTTCAGCGGCAATAGGCTAATAATATTTGAATAGTTTGGTTAACAAACCAGCTAAGTAGTGTGTATTTTCGTGGCTATTCCGTCAATAATAGCAAAATATGTAACTAATTATAAAGAATAGGTTGACATAGACATTTTAAGAAACCTCAACTAACAAATTATTTAATTGCTGAAAATCTAGATATTTGAGTTAAAGTATAGGGAGGAAGTATATTTAGATTACTGATAGCAATATTATTAAGCTTAAACAGTAGTATATTTGTAGCTTATAAAACTAACTTTATTTATTGTAAAATTTTTTATATGTCTTAATCATCCAAATCTATCAATTAGCAAATCTAAGTTTAATAGCTCTTTCAATATTTAATCCCAAATAATTAATATATTTTCTCTAAAAATATAAGAATCAACTATAATTCCATGACTTTAACACAGGTTATAAACTTTATCATTTTGTAATAAACTTTTGCGATATAATATTTCTTGTATAGTGACTAATTAATAAATTTATTGAAAATATTCAATACTTTATCTGCATGTCTGAACTTGATGTTATTGATAATATCCCTCTGCATTTAATCAGATTAATAGTTGAAAAAATAACATAAATATTGTACTGTAAAGCTAGTCACTCTCTTAACCTTGAAGAATGTCTTGAAAATGTGACCATTTAAATATAAATATCGGCATTAATGTATAGAAAAATACGTCTGTTAAATTCTATGAAATATCACATCCACCTAATAGAGTGAAAGTGAGCCTAATATTTTCACTTAAAGTCTTTAAATTCAAAGAGGAAATTGTCAATATGCACATGAAAGATTTCATTTTCTTGCTAAAAGTTTAGAAAAACCATAATGAAAATGGTAAATAACTAATAATCAATGATAGAAAATAACTTGAGAAAGAGCCTTGCGATCGCTGCTTAAATTAAACTCTAGTTTGATATCGTTCATTTGAGTACTAAATCTGTAATTAAGATGAGCAGTTAATGAAAATATTACTTTACATTCATAGATCCTAATTATTTGATTATTTTTATAGTATATTATACATTTTAATTGAAATTCAATGCTTTACAGACCCCCCCCAACTATAACTTACAAATCAAATTTACAAAAAAATTATTTAATAAGTTTGAATGTCTCAAATTTTATTTAACTTTTCACTTAAGACTCAAATATTGTATAAATAATTTCTCTCTGTAATTCTAATTTATTAATTAATTAATTATTTTTAACAATTGAGATAATTTATGAGTTTTCAAAAATAAATATTTCCCTCATAATATTTTAATCTATTAAAATCATGTAATAATTCCTTAAATTGAAAAGTTTATACTCATTTTAATTAAATTATTTAGAATCAGATTTTATTCTCGTTAAGTTATTGTCATTTATGAAATCCAAATTTTAAAAGTATTTTGAATTACTCTTTAAATAAAATTATTCAAAATATTAAATGATTATTAAAGTATATTTGTAATAGATAAGATAGTGTTTCAGCAAATGTTATTAGCTGTATTTAATATTAATATTGGTATTTTAATGCTTGAGATGTATATTATGCTTATTAGCATAAGGTTTCTGTGATTATGGTAACTTAACCTTTTTCATATTATTATTATTATGTTGATTTAATTTTAATTAATTTTTAGATTCATAATAAACTTAAGAAATTATTCTCCTTTTTTCATTAATTTTCTACTACTATGAAAAATATTTGAAATTATTTTATATCACAAAATAATCATTATATATATTTCTTTTTAATTATGATTCAAATATTATTCTACAAATCCTTAAATAATAGGCTAACAGGCTGTAACATCAATTTATACATGCATCTATATCATTCCTTCATACTGCCTATGATCAGTGACAAAGTTAGTAAGCTGCAACCCTAAAAATAATATAATGGGAAGATATGGACTATCTAGGATCAGTGGTGATAAATTAATTAATTATTAAAATCCTATAAAATATTTAATCCATTTAACCCCTGACTAAATACTAACAAATAAATATAGCAAAAATATTCACAATTTTTGTTAATTGCCTCATTCACACAATAACAAGCTATTCCTTGATATTATGATTTTAATCTTCTAAGATTTAGGTGAAAATTAATTTTAATTATTACTTAATATTGTTATTAAGTTTAATATGGGTTGATTTTGTATTGTCGTAAATTTATATTAATTAATTATGATTTGATAAATCATATGTTCAATTAAAAGTAGAACAATTTAATTTCAAGCTAAAATATTTAATTTATTATGAATCTTTCAATTAGTTGATTTAGTCATTAAATGGTTTAAAATTTTCAATCTCAAGAAAGAAAAATATTAAAAAGTTTAATAGAAGAGTATTTCAATAGATTTTCTCATCAATTAATTAAAATAATCAGCAAAAAAGCATTTATAAATACTTACCAATGAATTGAAGAAACAAAATACAGTTTCAAGAATAATTAGGCTTAAATCAAAAGTATATGTTTAAAATTTCATTAACAGATGCAAACACAAAGGATAAGCATATAAATAATGAAGAAACACAAGAAGATGTTATTAGAGACTTTAGTTGAACAATATTAATCGTAAGATTATTATTATAATTATTATTATTTATTAATTGAATTTAAATATTTCTTTTAGATAATTATTATTAATGTTGCAATTTGTTGTTTAGTAAAATAGTCTTGTAGTATGAATGTGTTTATTGAACCAAAAAATAAAGAGTAGAATAATTTGTTAAAAAGTATAATCAGAGAAGGAATAGATAATTATGTAAGTAAAACCTAAAAAAACAAATTGTAATGGAAATTGATATACTCACTTTAATTAAATATAAGAGAATAATTATCAAGCATTAAAAATAGTTTATTTATTATTTTGACAATCTGCATATATCTAGTCCTGCATTCATCTGCTGTCTCCGTCGCGTCATTTTACTTCTCCAAAATGCTTAGATTCAACTTGACTTCTTTGTTGTACCGATTTTAAAACTCAGTGGCACGCTTCGTAGTGACAAGGCGTTTGATATATGCTGCTAATGATTGGGGGATGTAGGGGATCTACTAAAACCTTTCGAATGAGATACCGAAGTGCTGATCCTAAATTACTTAATTATCATCTAGAATCTTTCTTCAACCTAGATTGTCATATACTGCAATGACATGTCGACTCCTAGAAAATCATCTCTTTAGCTGATAGACTGTAAAGCTGTTACCAGTGCTCTTTAAAACGCTGCTTCAAGCCAAGTCATGCCCGCATTAGACATCCACCACGCCTTCTACTGCATGTACCTTTGGATCTGGTTTCTATAGAAACAAATTAGGAACTATGAGTTAATTACTTTGTAGACAGGGCATTTAGATTTGTTCAAATCTCGCTATTTTATGCAACGAAAGACTTATTCAACTGGTGCGAGATCAAACTAGTAAGGCCCCAGGAATAGAATCCGTAAGTCCAGCAGTTTCATTGCTTCCATTAGGACGAAACATTTATGGCATGGGCGTTGTCTACGATGAAGAGGCAGTTAGTTTTCTACCAAGGGTAAACTCTGCTCATATGCTTTACCATTAGGATCAGGAAGTAGATGAAGGTTGAACTATTAGTTGTCACATTATTGACTGGGAACAGTAACTTCTCATTAATGCAAGCTGCGGCAGTAATAGAGACTCTACTCCTTCTTCTGGTTGAGGTTGAAAGGATGGTAATCCCTAGAGGAGCCCAACTATAGTGTTGACTGTCCGTGCTTTGAACAATAGTCTCATCTATATTGATAAATACTTTCCCTCGACACAGAGCACCAATATATTCAGCTGAGGCAAGTTGTCTTAAAAGTTTTGAAAGGGTCGTATTTGGCTGGGGGTAATCTAATGCACCTTATTTTATGAAAGGCCCAATACTTGCTTAAGAAATTTGGGGGGGGAAGTTTCCTGCACTGGTTTATGATTAAAAAAAAATTTTAGGGAAGTTTCCTGCATTTTTTTTAATTAAATTAACCTTTACAACAACTATCAACCAACTTCAGGACCAATTTCATTGTTATAATTATACTTTACTTTATTATTCAATAGTCAAAATCTATCTTTAGATTCCAAAAACATTAACTTTTTTCTTTAAATATTTGTAGGTTTTGTCTCTTAAATATTATATTGCTTTACAATAGTAATTCCAAATATTATATACAATTGTTACTGTAATTCTGATTCAATTTATCTTGTTCTTACCATGGCTATATAATGTTAGACTATATTTTCTTGAGCTACTTCAATGAAACAATATGCTCTTAATTTTTAAAGGGTCATAAAAATATTAAATTTGCTTATTTATGTAAAATTTATTAATTTAACATATAGAAAAATACAGTGCAGGAAACTTTCCCCCCCAGAAATTTAATGATACTTTACTTCGAAACATTGATTCCTAAATCATTATTGAGATCTTTTTGAATTTCTTAGACGTTTTTATGGCCCAAGATTCTTTACCAATCTCCCTGATATATTATATTGCTGTATTAGAGAGTGGGTCGGATGTTTTACGCGTGTTATTTCAAGAACATTAGGTTTTGTGGTCCCGATTTATTTCTTAATATTCGCTTAACTATAGAATATTTATTGGTTACTATGCATTTCCCCTCATACCCTTCATTTTTAAATTTCATCACATTCTAATTTCTCACTTTGATCTAAATTCTCTAAACTGAGGATATTTTCGCTATTGTACGAGCTTTTGAGCTGAGTTAAATCCTATAGCTTGTGTAGTGATCTATCTCATTGTGTAGTTCTAGAATGCTTATAGCCTCTATGGTAAATGTGTTTGCCTCATGAATGCATGGTATTTCTCCATTCATCTAACTTAACTTTTATAAGTGAATTGTAGAAATATATAATACAAAATAGATTATAACAATAAGCATTGTAATTATCTGTAAAATGATAACTAATAATTTTAAATAGATATTCAAAAAAATAAGTATTTGCTTATCTTTTTATACAAATTATTATTTTTAATTATGTATTATTTGAATATATGTAGTATTAACTATGATTAAAGATGTATTAAATTTATTAACAATTAAAAATTAAGTTAAATTATTAATAATGGAAGATAATTTATAATAATTTCTGTTCTATTATAAATTCTGATCATTGAATACTGAATTTAATAGACATATATAGTTAAGACATATAAAATAAGATAATCTTTAATTCATAATATATCCATCAGAAATGATGAGAAAATATAAGTTCATTTTTATAATTATCTCAATCTTAGATTTAAGCATAAAAAATATCTAAAATATAAAATCGAGTAAATATGAAATAATAAAATATTAATTATTATCAAACAAAAAATGGGGCAAAAAGTCATTTACCCCACTTTTAAACATGATTTCGTTTGTATTAATGATTTTTGAATATTTATTTCTGTAATTATCTTTTTCATAAAAAATTTGATAATTTATTAAAATTATATCAAGCTCAGCTGATGTTTAGAATGTATGGTCAAAGTACTCCAACGTCATAATGGCGAGACTATTAATGGGCGATAACTCTATAATTATAGATATCAAGGGATCATTTTTTATAGTTGCAACAATTGCTTTAGGGTCGATGATTTTTTTGTTAGTTGTATTTTAAATCGATACTAGTTTAAAATGAATTCTTAGTTAAGGATAAGGATTATGATTAATTTCCACTAGTCACTACGTCATTAGGTTCTCTTACGCCCTAATATATCAACTAGGTCATGTTTTAAATATGCTCGTTGCTGAGAATTTAGCTATTGATCTTATATAGTAAAATCTATGAATTTTATTCAGACTTAATCCGTGAATGAAAAGTCAAAATTTTGATTTTTTGTAAAATTGTAGTAGTTCTTTTTATTAGTTACGTTAGTGGAGGAGTAGTTTTTCATTTAAATTCTTATGGAATTCCACTAATACTTATAGGATTCTGCCAAAAGGTACCCTGATCAAATTTCGAGATTCAAGGACTATATAGATTAATGTTCTATGCCAATTGAATGTAAGTTATTTATATAAGGAAAGATGGACTAATAGCTAATCAATTTACTGGACTTTCAAGCTAAGTTGTAAAGCAAGAAAGACTTGTATATATTCCTTTCCTAAGACTGCAAGGCCCATTTGCCAAATCTTAGATAAATCAATTTCTTTTTCTTAAGTGATATTCATAAAGGAGATAAGAATCCTTGTTTTTTATTTGAAAATAAAGTAAATCAAAAAATTAGTTAATAATAGCAATATTAATGTAAAAACAGCAATAGTAAATCTAAAAAAAACGTTTAATATTCATCGTCATCATCGAAAATCTTAAAATATTTGACCTTCTCTTTGTGACTGCTTGAACTTCTTGCTGTTGATGCCTTCAGTCTTACCAGTTGCAATCCCTATAAAAATAGAATGTTAGATATGTTTTTGTAACTTACATTAATGTTGAATGACAAAGAGGATACTGATCAGCTATTTTTTTTTTAATATAATTGATTAATTTATATTTTTAATTCACTATGTTCTAAAAATATAAGGAATGTAAGCTCACCATGAGTCTTTTAAAATTCTATTGCCTAGTTTATTTAACGAGATTCTGTAAGAGTTTCTGCTATTCCATCTTGAGATGATTTCACAGTACTTGACCTCCTAAGTCTTGCTTAGTAGCATAAATAAGTTATGAACCATTTGCCATATCCATGTGATTGCAAAAAGTAGACAGGTAATGGATAGGAGATATCTTAAACACACTCCTTCCGGATTAATTGCAAGAAATGCTATATCAGGCTAGATAAAGCCAATTTTCACGATAAGTGGAAAAGAGGTCTTTAAGTATTTAATTGCGACCTGAGTTTGCGGAGGCTTTCAATCGCTGCATGCCAATTTCCTTTAAGTGCAAAATATGACCACCTTATAAGATTATTGCCTCAAAAGGTAAGGCAGCTGAGTTATTGAAGCCCCATTCTAAGCGTCGGCGCACAAGGCTCGAATGCGAGTAGACAAAAGATGTAAAGGAGCATTTGAGAACACACAGGAGAGACTTCTTTCAGCGAGTGAAGCGCTTGAAAACTGAATGATAGCAGATTTATCCTTAAAGAGCTTAGGTGGCAGCTTAAACTTCATGAGCGACAGTTTTGCGTAACGACCCCATCAACAGAATCATCCACTACAAAGTTAGAGTTTGAATTATAAAATATTTAACAAATGAGTCTATAATTTATAATTTTCTAAAACACACTTACCTTTTTTTCTTCTGAGGGTGTGTAATATGTTTTGACATAGTATACTCATATATAACTGTCATTAATCTTAACTATGTTCTTATAAAAAAAAGTGGAATAACTTGCATGCTTAAAACATATCATTTCTTAACCCGAATAATCTCCATCTTAAAAAAAGCCTTATAAGCTTTATAATTTAGTTAGCGAACTAAATTTACTAATCATCATTAATCTAGTGCATCCACAGAAAAATAGCAATATTTGCAATTAGACGATCATATTGAGTAATAAATGAGGGAGAGAGATTCATCAAGTATAAATTCCTTATTTGTAATTAAAATTGCAGCTGTGTTTGTTTGCGATTAAAATGTATTGATAGCGTGAATTAGCAAGTCGTATAGAGTATAGATCATCCAAAATAGTATTATGATAGATGCAATAACCCTTGAAACAATATCCTCAACAAGGTTTTAATTACAGTCCACATACTTTAGAGTTCTAGCTATGATAATAATATTGGCTTTGTTGACCCACACAAATATTAGCCCTTACATAATCTGCAAGATAAAAGAGCAGCTCATTATATACTTAAGCGGTTGTGATTATTCAGTTTATAAAACCTCTTGATTATCAGCAACGTTGACATTACCTAACAAAGATATATTGAGTGCTGGCGTATTGTGTAGGATTGTCAGGTCAGCAATCATAGGTTGATTAAGAGGTTCGAAGGTTGTGTATGTATTGAAGTGCTCTACTGTTGCCAATCACTGCTTCCTGCTGTCTTCCACATCAAATAAGAAGGCCCTCGAATTAGGCAGCTGTATTGCATTGCTCTCGCCCATAATCATCGTAAAGTTTTGATCCGTTCTCTTAGTTTCCCATAGACTTAGTTGCGCTAACAAAGGAGGCAAAGTTCTTAACCAAGCGACAGCCATTGCATATTTAGAGGGTAGGGATCGTAAGGTAGACTATTAGGCGAGCACGAAGGGCACCAAGGTCATCAGACGCGGATGATGAAAAGGCAAGGAGCGGCTTTTCTTGTCAGTTGGCATCTTTTAATCTTCCATAATGATTATACGTGAGGGAAATAAAATTTAATTAGACTTAAAGTTATAATAATTAACACTCAGAATACTAAAATTAACAGTTGCTTTTTAATCTACCACTACCCCCTTGTAGTAGTAGTAGAAATAGTAATAGTATACTTAAATTAAAAAAAGCAACCTGGACTTTTTTTTATAATAATAATGAATTTAATAAAAATAATTTTTTGTTTTAACGACCTTCAATTCTAACATCTATAATATCTTTTATATTGAGAATAACTAATTTAATTTGAACATAATCTTTTAGATATGTATAAATAAATCATTATAATATGTAAATGTAGTTAGTAATTTTCATTATAAGTTTAATTTTAATCACAAACTTAAATTTATTATAATTAATATAGTTAATAAATTTATATTAATTTATTTAATTAATAAATAAGCTTTTTTTACTTATCAAGAAAGAACAGAGGAGATAATTTGCTTGCTTAGTCTGTAAAAGATTAATAAGCCACTTTTATAGATTATAATTCGAATTTAATAGTTACTACAATTAATTAAACGAGTACTATTATATTTATTAAATAAAAAAGGATCTTATGTTAATTAATAGATATAAGAATGAAGCATGTTTAAGATGCGGGAGAGCTTCCTTTAATTAAAAATCCTTAAATAGATGTCAGCTGCACTTAAATAACTCTGCAGTGCAAGCTAAAACAACCTGCAATTAATTACAAGAAGGTAAATCACATATTTCTTTTATTATTAATTTATTTCTCAATCTGTACTTGCATTCTCTATAAATGTATTTTTGAGTTATACTGATGAGACTTATATATCAAGTAATTAGTCTATAAAATCCATATGACTAAATTTAATTATATGCATTCTTCAAATGAACAAAACACGAGAGAGGTCTGATTACAAGATCTTATAAGAACTTTATTAAATATTTATGCTCAATTAGTATGAAACTAACATTAATATTTATTTTTACTTGAATGATTGAATAATATAGTCTCTGCTTGAAGTTAAGCTGTAGAATTTGGTATTGAAAATAAAGAAAATTTAAAGTTTATAAATTACTATAATATTATAAAGGATTCTTGTATTTTCTGGAGATGGTAATATATATCATACAAATATTTTTGAAATAATTTAATATAAAATTCAGATGTTAAGATACTGTCAATCAACAAGAGAAGCAAAAAGGTCCTATATTTTCAGATGAATATCTTGAATTAGCTATATTAAGTTACAACTAGATGGTAGGTTCTTTACCTTTGATCAAGAAGATAGAGATTAAAATTAGGGATCATTAATTCATAATTTATTAAATAAAAAAATAAGTAATATTTATTTTATTTAATAATATTATATATGTGAAAAATGTATAATTTTCTGTTGGCTTTCACTACACAATTATAAAAGTTACCAAAAATATACCTAAAAACAATTATATTTCAGCAATTGGTCTGTGATGATCTTTGGATGAGACAGATAGATGACTTGAAATACAAGAAAACTGAATGAAAACAACAAATGAAGCATGGGAAGATGGCATAAAGTATGAAGATTATATTGTTGATGGTAACTTTCTACAATGATATCTTTTTTTTATTATTGTAAATACTGATACTTATATGACCATTTAAGTTTTATTTCCAATTAAAATATTTCTTGAGCTTTTTATAAATATTTAACACAGCAAAATGTGGCTAAAATTTCTGGTTACATTTATATTTTTTATATATATTTTTTCAAGTGTCGCTTTATCATTTTAACTATGATATGATCCCTTTTAAATTCCCAAATTTTTATTCAAGAAAATCACAACGCTTCTTTGTATTAGTTGAAAATGGAAACGGAAGAATTAATAATTCAATTACTAAATATAAAAATAATGCTACAATTCTTGGACGATCAATTCATTTTAGTTACAATGACGAAAAATAGATGTTTATTGTTTAAAACATTAATTATAACAATAATGATCTGAAAGCTAATAATGCCGAACTTACAAATAGTAAAACTGGGTTTGCCTGTTATTATAGAGAGAAACTCTCTTTCCACTCTTTTACATAAGAACTAATTATACACTAATTACACGGAATGAAAATTGCGATTTTAAATATTTTAGCATTTAAAATAACTTAATTTTTTGGATATCACAAGCACCAACACTATAAAGAGAAAGTAACTTTTAGTCTCAGAAAAGTCCTTCTCGAACAAAATATACTCTTGAAATTTAAAAATAATAATCACATAATTAAAGCAAATTTTTAAATATTAAACATGAAAGAAATAGAAATCGAACCAAACTGAGGAATGACAGGGTGTGAGTCTTATAACTGAGAATATCTCCATAATAGAATTTTATCAAGCAATGGTATTTTGTAGAATCACCGCATTCAGAAGAATTTATGTCAGAAATACCGTGCTAGTTGTAATTTAGCGGGAATAAATGAGACTCTTCAGAGTACATTTGCTCATCACTCTATCGCACACTTGGAAAATTGCAAGTTATTGATAATAAGCGGCGAACTTTAATGTGTCCATTGTTACTCTAATCAGCAAGAAGTGATAAGGTGAGTAAATTATTTCCAAAAGTATTCAGCCTAAATCTTTTTGAAAATATGTAGCCGTGTTTCTAAAAATGTACGTTTACCAAATGAGTAGCGGGAGCAGATGATGCATTGGCATCACTGTTAGTAATTTCTGCGGGAGTAACTAAGTAACCAGACTTAGAATATTCCCAATATTATTACGAAGAGAATATATGATATCTACTATTGCAAGATACTTAGATCTCTATAACTAGCTACTCTGGTCATGCAGCTATATATACTCCGTAACTTGAAACACCCGTGAATATATACTTACACTAGTAAAGTGACTACATACATTAGTTTGCTACTGTTCTATACAAGTAGAATCCCAGGAATATCTTTGACTAGGCTACTTAATCACTCCTGTACAGGTTTCTCACGTGAGTATTAGTATTTCGCGAACGTTGATACCCTTTTGGGAAACGTATATTATAAGTAAAAAGACCATCAGCATCCATAAGGAACTTGGCTAAATTCTTTTGAACAAAATTTACTCTCTTTATGAGATCTCGGCAGCTGAAGTAACTATAAATCTCTGCTCAAACTATGAATGATAACTATGACAAGATAATTCCTTAATGCTGCGATTTTTGAATGAGCAAATGCACTCTGAGATGAAGTGCTTATTAGAGTACTATGTATTCAAAAAAGTTATAGCTAGGGGTAGTGCTTCATCTTTTGAGAATTCATACAAGTTTCACTACATAATAAGTATCTAAAGTGATGGCAGTTGCATAAGTAGATATACCTCGTCTCATTGCACCTCTCTGTCTAAATACCATTTTTTGTTTTATTATTAGTCGTATTTAAGAGAAATTAAAAAATAATCAAGATTTAATTGGAAATCTTAATTATAAAAACTTTCCCATCTCAAGGCAATATGATGTAATGTGATTTGAGTATTATTAATAAAACATATAACAAATAGGTAAAATTAGATAAAGTAAATCAACTTTAAAATCCTTATTATTATAACAGCCACTTATTTGATGTGTATTTAAATTAAATTTAATATTTACAATATATGTAGATTTAATAATTAAAAAACTATAGATTATTATTATGAATACAAGTAAAATAAAAAGATATAATAAAAAAATGAAGAGCCTCCCCAAGATGTGAATGTATCTTTCCTGAAACCATATAAAGCAAATCAATCACCACTACAGTAGGTGCCTCCTCAGAAGCAACTACCACAAATATCATAACTTTACACTCAAGAATAGCTTAAGATAGCTCTCCTAGATGCTAAAATTGAAAATGATGATAAAAACAGACAGCCACTCAGAGTGTAAGTTTTACTTGTTAAACTCATTTTTTATTTAGCGACACAAACGTTATGATGATGATGATGATGATGATGCTTGTACAATAGCAAACTAATATTGCATAAAGTGCGATTGTAGCGGCAGCAAAATCTCCAACAGTTATCAATAATAACTTAACAACAACAATAATTTTGCTCGCCCTCCAGAAGCTACTCCTCCTTTGTGTTTACATGACTTGTAAAATTAGTTCAATCCAATACAATGTCTTATGCACAGTCTTCTATTGTAATTTATTATGCATACACGGCTGTTACGACAAAATGATTCGCAGATGTGGAGCAATTAGTAAAAGTACAAGTTTTAGTATTTGAGATTAAGTAACACAACCTAATAATCTAGTAAATATTCTCACTCTAAAATATTAAATTTAATTTAAATAAACATCAAATAATTGGCTGTTATAATAATAAGGATTTTAAAGTTGATTTACTTTATCTAATTTTACCTATTTGTTATATGTTTTATTAATATATATAGGGTGATTAAATTTTAATATTAAATATGGAATTTATAAATTAGATATATATTACCATTTTCTTCTTTAAGGATCCAGACTAGGTAAGACAGCCAGTAGTACTTACCTTTTTTTTGGTACTAATTGAGCGCCTTTAGCGTTGATTTAGGCCAAGCACTTTTGATTGACAGTGCCAAGATGAGCCTCTAATTTTAATTTTTTTCAATTTTTATTTGTCATCATCCTCGTCTTCGTCATCGTTCTTTTTACTACTCAAATCACATTACAATTGCTTTATTATTATTCAAAAATTTATTTAAATTTTGCGATTATTATATGTCGAATTTTAATATCAAAAGGTAACGAGGATTAAGTAGTCTTTAAAAGCCTACCTAGCTGTAACTCAATTAGCTGCACATCCTGCTGTTTATGGATAATGCTTCCTATGATAGAGTCAAGGCACCTACACAAAAGGCATTCATCCTGTAGAAGCTGAAAGTTTCCATCCTACTTTTTGGCGATTACATTTAAGCGACAACTCCTGTTGAAAATTCCTTCTTGTTTATCAAGCGCAGATACCTTTATTTCATGTAATTTAACACCATACTGTTATGTTTCTATCAATTATAAGCCTCAAAAGGAAGTAGCTATGTGGTATGAACGAAAAAGGCCATTTAGCATTGCAATAAGTGAATGATATAAAGCTTAAATCATTACGTTTTAAAAAATATATTTCAGGTTATATATGTTTAGTCAATTAAATTTATGATAAAATAAAATGATTTGTATTAAGATATATTTGTTAACTATCTTTTGCTGCATTTTTATAATTATTCAATTGAAAAGCTATATAAATGTTAACTTATTTTTTAGCAGGACTCCTAAAATACATTAAGATCTATCACAATTATAAAAGAATAATATAGAACAATAGTATAATATTAAAAAGATTAATATTTTAAGTAATTATAAATTCAAATAATCTGATTTAATTAAACTTTAAAGATTAATATAGAATTAACCTTAAGAATTTGTAAAAGCTATTAGGAATATTGATGTAAGCACACTATTATTTATTGTGTTTTGGTTGTAGTATATTTATTATGAAATCATTTAATTTTGTTTGCAAAATCTGAATTTTAATTGGTACTCCCATAGGTATCAAAATGTATTATATAGGTGAACATTCTTAAATTATTTAAACATATTATTTATTATGGCTGTAATTTATATAATTTTCATTAAGATTTTGAAAATAATTTCTCCAGCTTTAATAGACATATAGGATTACTGGAAAGGGAGTTACAATGCTAAGTCTATGATGACTATGATTCTATGCTTGCAGGAATTTTGACTATTATAAGTTAAAATCATTTAGTCTTAAGGTAACATATTAATCATTAATATTTAACTTAACTATGTATTTTACGATTATCTCTTTCTATAAAATTTAAATACAAAAAATATATATTTAAGTATGATATTTTTTAAAAAATGAGGTTTAATTAATAAAAGTTTGAGTTGATTAAGTAAGAAATAAAAAATTAAGACATATAATGACATTAATTATTTAGAAAAAAACAAGGAAATATAAATTTGATAAAGAGCTATTCAATTTTAATCAGAAAACGAATTTAATGAAGGCTCAGATAAAATTTAATGAATAACTATAACTAAATAAAGCTAAATTGAAAAATACAACT
The DNA here is from genome assembly GCA_000711775.1 of Oxytricha trifallax. Lineage (NCBI taxonomy): Eukaryota > Ciliophora > Spirotrichea > Sporadotrichida > Oxytrichidae > Oxytricha > Oxytricha trifallax. The sequence goes on from ARYC01025606.1 coordinate 52,752, forward strand.
AATATTAAAGCTATGAAAAAGAAAAATGCAAAGATAAAAAAAAGATAAAAGTGTAAAGTTAAATTAATTAAAAATAATAAAATTGAATTACAATGAAATGAAAATATAAATAAACAAGAAAAAATTACAAAAATATTATAAAATAAAGATAATAAAAATAAGTAAGGAAAACAACAACGTAAAAACTGTTGTGGGAAATTGGAATAAAATTAGGTCAATTAAGAGTAAAATAGAAAAATGATTTTAAATATTAAAAAGAGATATTTAAAGAGATAAATATATTTGAAGAATTTTAAAATTAAATTTAAAGATAATTTAAAAATTATTATAGAAAATATTATTTATATTATGACAAATAAAAAGCATATAACTTGGTCAAATAGAAGTTAAATGACAAAAGTTTGGGGGGGGAAGTTTCCTGCACTCGAGGAAGTTTCCTGCACTGTTTTTTTATTTATGTTAAATTTAATAAATTTTGCATAAATAAACAAATTTAATATTTTTATTGGCCATTAAATATTAAGAGTATATTGTTCACCATTGAAGTATCTCAAGAAATATAGTCTAACATTATATAGGCATGGTAAAAACAAGATAAATTTAATCAGAATTACAGTAACAATTGTATATAATATTTGAAATTACTATAGTAAAGCAATATAAAATTTAAGAGACAGAACCTAAAATAATCAGAAGAAAAATGTCAGAGTTTTTGGAATCTGAAGATAGATATTGACTATTGATTAATAAATTAAAGTATAATTATAGCAATGAAATTAGTCCTGAAGTTGGTTGATAGTTCTTATAAAAAATAATTTAATTAAAAAAATTAAAAAATTAAAAAATTAAAAAATAAAAAAAAAAGGGCAGGAAACTTCCCTAAAATTTTTTTTTTATCATAAACCAGTGCAGAAAACTTCCCCCCCCAAAAGTTTTTCATATCTCTTGAAGAGATCACTTCTTTGAGCATACTTGTAAACAGGCATATTTCGATGAATTATAAATACATATAATTATTATTATCATTTATAGTACTAAAATTAAAATTTTTGTAAACAGGTATAATTCGAAGTATAATAAATAAATATAAATATCATATAATTTATATAGAAGTTAATTGATATTTTGTAAATAGGTATATTTCGATTTATAGTAATTAAAATAAATTGTATTATTTTATATATATATATATATAAGTAAATTGATATTTTTTAAAAAGATATATTACGATGTATAATAAATTAATTTTAATAGTATATTCATTTATTTAGAAGTAAATTGATATTTATTTAAACATCTATAATTCTATTTTAAAGAGTAAATTGAATTCAAAAAGGAGTTTTTGAATATTATTAATTTAAATTAAATATTATTATTCTTTATATTTGGTAGCTTTTAAATTATCACTTTTAGTACTTATATATATAAATATAAGGGCTTTTATAACGAAACTATAGGCTACCAAATTTCTTTTGTGAGTAGTTAAAAATTTAATAACATTAATTGAAGTTAAAAATTATTCATAATAGCTGTTGTAATGAGAACAAATGGCTTAGACCTAGCCATACATGCCTAACCACTACGAGCCGCTTCTTACCAAACCTATAGTGCAGCTGTCGCCCTTCTTTCTGTCGCCGAGGATAGGACCCTGCCTTAAAAGAGAGCATATTATGAGTGGCCCCCAAGATCGCCTGTCTGCTGAAGAACTTCATCCTTAAACATCAGCAATCGCTCCAGCAGCTAGCTAACTTGAAAACATGATTCATAGATAAAATAAATTTAAAGAATTTGTATGAACTTTTACAATTCAACACTATGATGGGCAGCGATCATTCTTTCAAAAAGCTTATTTAGATAATACCTTGATATTAAAAGTTAGAGAACCTAGAGTAGTCACTCAAATTGTATACTCTCTATAAAAAAAACATACAAATATGACTTTGAAGAGAGATTCAAAGCAATTTAAAGTATTGCTGATATGAAATTGCAATGAAATTTGCTTTTTCTCCATTATTTGTCAACAATTTTAAATATTACTCAATTAATTTAGAGGTCACTTGGTGATTTTTTCATCAATCACTCTGCCCAAATTTCACACTAACTTCAATCGCAACTTGAAGTTTATTACTTGTTATGCGAACTTATGCTGGAATAGGCAAATTAAAAAGTTTTATGAGATGACAAAGCAGATTATAATGCTTAAAATTCTTTAGTATTGGATAAGTAAATGACTATCAACTACTTCTTCCCATGATATTTATTGAGAATGCCTTAAACTTAATAAAGTTTGGTCTCTTACTTGCAAGATGAAGTCTTCGGTATAATCAAAGGTACGATAATTTATATATAGTATAGACATCAGCTATGGGAACTTAAGATCTTTCACATTTATTCTTGATTCATAGATAAATGAAATATTTAAAGTTTTTGTTTTCTAGTTTGAAAATCTCTATAAAGTACCGTGCCATGACATTTTAGAAAAACTCGTTTTTAGACCATTCTGGGAATTCATAGAAATATTGAATTATGATAACATATATTTTAAGCACATCAGCAATTGCTCCAGCAGCTAGCTTACTTGAAAACATGATTCATAGATAAAAATAAATTTAAAGAATTTGTATGAACTTTTGCAATTCAACACTATGATGGGCAGCGATCATTCTTTCAAAAAGCATTTTTAGATAATCAAAATCCCAAAACCCCTTAATGAGGTTTATAAGTGCTTTTATTTGTAGGGAATTTGTTAGGGGTTGTGGCTTTTAATGTGAAATTTATAATAAATGTATTTAATTTAATCACTCAAAATGCACTTTGGGATCATGTGGGATAGGTCTGAAGTTTATCTTACTTAACCACAACTCTATCTGCTCTATTGATATGTCTGATCTTGAGTTTGGTTTAATTATTATTGACTCTGCCATTTGTTTCATTGATTGAGATACTCTTGTTTTGTCAATAAATTGCCTTATTCTTTGTTTAGCATCCTTCTCGCATCTTGTAGAGTAGTATTCATTGCGAGGCATATCGCACTCTATTATTATTGCTGCTAAAGCCCACACATCCCACTGTAAGTCTCCATCTCTCCAGTCTTCTCTTTCTCAATAATAGCCTGGAGTTCCCATTACACTTCCAAGCCTTGATACATCCTCTCTTAAGGTCTGTTGAAATCAATAATTTTTACTGTTACTGGTGAAAAGTTCAACATTATATTCTCAGGCTTGAGATCTCTGTGAACAAAGGCTTACTTATGTAGATCTTTGATACCTTGTATAGCTTAGGTTGGTATTAATGCAAGCTATCTATGATTTCTTTGATCAGTTAGGAAATCTCTGAGTGTCATTTCAAAGAGTGGTAGTCTGAAAGCTACATGATCTTTGGCTAGGAGAACAGCATCTAGCTTTATTAAGTATTTGCACTCTTTAAACTTAGCCTGAGTGAGTACTTAATATTCATTAGTAAACTCCATTTAATATTTATCTTCACTAAGGAGATAGTTGAAAGGATATACCTTGTAAGCACTCCGACGATCCTTAATAACTTTCTTGTCATAGGAGTCCTCTAGGATTAGGTAGCTTTAGAGAGAAGTATTTAAATCAATCTAAGCAAGTACTGGAATTTTCTTGTATTATATTTCAATCATGATTTTAGTGACCTCTGATGCTATGAGGTTGAGTGCAATCCTCACATGCTCTGATTCGCTTGCTTGTTAAAGCTCAGCAACTTAAAGAGGCTCCCTTGCTTTTCTTTTGTTGAGCAACTTCAGTTGAGTGTCTTAATCTTCAACTTCTATTTCTTTCTTGTGGGCTTTTAAAAGATGCTTCTTTAAGTCTCTTGTATGAGAGTATTGCTTATGGCACTCAAAGCAATCATACTTTCCATCAACTGGGTCATGCTTTAAGTATACAGTAGGTTTAGCTTCCTTATGGACCTTCATATGCCTTGCCTGTAACAGCTAGATTTATGAGTGAAATCTATTACACACTTCTCACAAAAATATACTTCAACTTCCTCTGCTTACATTGAAATTTCATTTATAACTTTCTCCTCCCCTCTGTCTCCCACACACTTGTTTGCCATTTATTTTGTATTATTAATTTCAATTTTAATAACAGAGACCTCAAGTGATAGCTCTGGTAATTCTTTATGAGAGTTCATCTCGCAGCTATCACACTTTTTATTGCTGCCAAAGGTAAGTCTCATTTAGTTTGATGGAAGTGCTGTTGTTTTTCTTAAAATGTTAGCGCTCATATTTAAATTTGAATTTAAAATTATAAAACTGACCTCTATAACTGAGAGCTTATATGAGAGCTTTGCAAGCCTACAAGTTTCAAGGGAAGTTCTTAGAGTATTAGAGAAGAATTATGAGTGTTAAGAGACGATCCAGCTCTACATATGGGTGAGGAAGTAACCATTTTTACTTTCAATAATAAGTTGATTATAGTACGTACCGATTTAGGAGGTGCACCTAATTAAGTACGTACTGCTTTAGGAGGTATTTTGTGATTTTATGATTAAAATTAGGGTGCTCCTAATTAAGTACTAGCTTTAATTAATGCTCCTAATTAAGTACTCGCATTTTAGGAGTTGCTCCTAATTAAGTACGTACCAATTTAAATTAAAAAATATGGAACTATAACAGTAGAATTTGATATCAATCTCTCAAGTTGAAACCAGTTCTCAAAACCTTCTCCATATCCTTCTTAGAGGTTGACCTCCTATAGGATGCCCATATTTAATAGTAAGTTTTACAGAGGTATATAATTGAAATCAATAAACTTAAATTTGAATATCATTTCTTAGATCTGTAAGCAAGTTGGAGTCAATGAATGATGCAATGAAAAGAGTGCAAGCACAAGAACTGATTAAAAGATTTAGAAGCAAGGAGGATTTGCATCGCTACCTGGTGCAGCAAGGTAATAAACTCATAGTTGCTAATCTTTATTATGTAGTTGGTTTGTTCCTGCAAACGATGGAAGGTACTAAAATTTCATTTCTAAGAGCGATACTCTGCGAAGAGAAGAAAACATTGAAAACTTAAGATGTAAAGTTTGCAGAGATTCCAAACTATCCAGAAATCTCAGTGACTAACTTATATGATGATGCTATGAACGACCCGGAGGTTTCTCAGTACCTGCTTATCAAGAAGTAGGTGTCAAATAAACTACCTGAAAGAAACTATTTCTTTGGCATACTTGCAACAATTAAAGGTGATTACTTGAAATAAATTATTCAAGAATCTCATAAGAAAAGGTACAGCATCTCTTCAGAAGATAAGGACAAACAAGGGATCAAGATAAGTGAGAGCTGGCTATCAGAGCTGCAGAAGCACCCTTATATTTCAAGTAAGATTTCAAGCTTAACTCTTTAGAAAAATCTGGTACTGGCATCTTCTTGATGAAGGAATAGAGCAAGCTTCACAGAGAGCGAAAGTCGCAGACAAAGTATGAAGTCAGCAAGAGACTTTATTCAAATATTTAGCCTCCAGAGTCAATGAACATAGATGCTGGAGCGGGCAGCAAGAGAAGAAACTTAGGAGGAGGGAAGCAAGAAGTAGAAGAAAAGAAAGAGAAGCCAGCTCCCTCTAAAGATTTTTAAATGTGACTCATATATTCATTAACTTAACTACAAAACTTATTTAGATACATTCACTCTCCCTTCTTTCGCACACTTTGAAGCCAATTAATTATCTACTCTCTTAGCTAAACTTTTTATAAAGTCTTCTGTATCGATAGGTAGGTCATGCATCAAGTGATATAGCAGCAGTTTCTTGTAATGACCTTTTAATATTCCCCAGTAGAACTCAATTCCATTAAACTATGGACTGTAAGGTACGTTGAACACTGGCGTTATTCTAAGTTGTTCATAACTCTTCCTTGTTTCTTTTGTCTTATGAACAGAAAGATTATCAACAAACAGTATAATCTCTTATTCAGGGTACTTCTCTCTCAGCTGCTCTAAGAACTTAATATACTGCTCTGTCTTAATAGAGCGAGGATGAATAACATAAGTTTCTAAACCAGCATCCTCGCTAATACCTCCAAAAATTGCCATTGTTTATACCTTGACTTTCTAGTCATATACTTCTATTTTGCTATGCCTCTTAAACCAAGACTTCTAGATGAAAGTGTTGAAGGTAAACACAGCCTCGTCAGCATGTATAAAGTTAATATTATTCTATTAGGCTCTCTGCATTTAATTATAAATATAATTTAAGTTGTTGTTGTAAAATGGCAGAGTGAAATCAATTACTCTCTTGATACGATTTACACCTTTGTAAGAGATACCGTTTCGTTTATAAATGTTTGCAACAGACTATGCAGAGATCTTCAACTCAGGGAACTGGCGGTGAAACATAATAGCTCGTTAGTCGAGAGAGAAGTGAGCCCAATACTTCAAAGTTTTTTCATCAATAAGATAGTCAATATGCTTCTATAGAAACTTTGACTTCCTCTTAGACTAAGAATTCAGCTAATTTTGCTTTAATTACAAAGCTTTCAAGCAGTGAGAGCGAACAGTTGATGGACTTACGCTTTAAGAGCAGTGCAATAGACTGAAAGTTCAGTACTGGTTTGACTTATTCACTATACATATCACATCCATAAGGCAGTTTAAACACTAAATCTATATACTCTTCATGATAAATAGACCCCAAAAGCTTGAAATTCTTTTCTCGCATTTAATTAATAACCACAACCCCTAACTAATTCCCTACAAATCAAAGCACTTATAAATATCATTAAGGGGTTTTGAGGTTTTGAATGTACCGTGCCATTTCATTTTTGAAAAACTCGTTTTTAGACCATTCTGGGAATTCATAGAAATATTGAATTATGATAACATTTATTTTAAGCACATCAGCAATTGCTGCAGCAGCTTGCTAACTTGAAAACATGATTCATAGATAAAAATAAATTTAGAGAATTTGTATGAACTTTTGCAATTCAACACTATGATGGGCAGCGATCATTCTTTCAAAAAGCTTATCTCGTTAATGCCTTGATATTAAAAGTTAGAGAACCTAGAGTAGCCACTCAAATAATATTCTCTATATAAAAATATTCAAATAAGACTTTGAAGAGAGATTCAAAGCAATTTAAAGTAGTGCAGATATAAAATTGCCATGAAATTGCCTTTTTCTCCATTATTTGTCAACAATTTTCAATATTACTGAATTAATTTAGAGGTCACTTTGTGATTTTTTCATCAATCGCTAAGCCCAAATTTCACACTAATTTTAATCGCAACTTGAAGTTTATTACTTGTTATGCGACCTTATGCTGGAATTGGCAAATTAAAAAGATTTATGAGATGTCAAAGCAGATTATAATGCTTTAAATTCTTTAGTATTTGGATAAGTAAATTACTATCAACTGCTTTTTCCCATGATATTTATTGAGAATGCCTTAAACTTAATAAAGCTTGGTCTCTTACTGCATGCTGAGCAATATTAATTGTAAAGTTTTAATAGAAAACTTTATTGAAGTAATTTGCTTCATTTAAATTGCTTCTTTTAGTTTATTCATTGTCTTTTCTTGTTCTCTTCTAAACTAAAGTATGATTTGGCGTAAAATGCTGCAGAGAGGTAGCACGCGAAGAAGGCAGCAATGACGTAGAGTGGTTCGATAAACATACCTTGTTTTGATTAGTAGTTGGAAACTTGGAAGGCTTCGTTGTGGATAAGTTTGTGCAAATTTCTTTAGGAATGGTAATTAATGGATTGCCAATATAGTCAAGAGTTGAGAAGTGAAGGCCTGATTCAACTGAGTCAACTTGGAAGGGTAAGTAGAACTATATAGAGGCTTAAGAATGTAAAAATATACCTTAATGTTAGTAGCACCTTCTTGGAGGATTGCCTCGATGGTAAAGTTTTCACTCAGGAATTCATCAAAGTATGTGATGAAAGTGTAGTTAAAGATGTATCTTGAGGTTTGAGCAGCATCTTAGAGAAAGTGATATCTGGTTGGATAACTGTAACCTTGACTCGAGTCAGTTTTCCATTAACCAAAAATAGGGAATCTGGGTTCAATTCTGAATTTGACTTGATTTGAGTATCTTTGAGCATTTGAGGTCGAAATGTTACCGATGTAATCCCAATAATAAAAACTTTCTACATAAACAATTTATAGTAATAAGATCTTTTAGATTAATTAAACTGAAATTTATCTCTAAAGATTAGTTTCTATGCTTCTGACTACGTATGATGCAACATTTGGATTCCAGTGTTGGTATTCAACTCTGCCGAATTCACACTTGATACCAGCAGTTTCATTGAATATATCATAGTACAAATCAACCAGGATGTTACCTCAGTGTGAAATTTCAATAGTATTCTTGTATAAAATGAAGATTGGTATTGGTCTGTTGTACTTTTAATGAACCATAACTTGCTCGTAGGAAAATTGTGGCATATCCTTGAAAGGTCCGTACTTCAGTAATCTAGACTTCTTCTCAGCAGTGCTGTCTGGAGTGTAGAAACTATGAGAAAATAGTGAAATAAAGAAGTTTAAAATTACATAGTGGCATATATCTCGTAAGAGAATTAAATTCTTTGAGATTTGGTTGGATAGACAGAGATGTATTATTAATCAATTAGTATTAAAAGCATTGAAAATTTTATAGTACTTTGAATCTGTTAAATGTAGTTAATGATCATCCTGAATTTTGAAGGTAGATGGGAATGAGTCCTTTCTTCTCTTTTACAGCTCCTTTACAGTGAAAGCGTTGAAGTTTCCATGTGGGATTTCGATATTGAAGCAAATAATATCTGTAGGTTTTTCCTTAGTAAATCTTCTCAAAACTGAGTCATCGAGATGATCCATTATATTATCTTCAAGTTTTACACTTAACCTGGAACAGTTGCTTGAATGCTGATTTAATTATGCTCTAACTCACTCACGAGGCTCAACATAGAAATATTATTGAATTTTCAAGAATAAAATTAAATGACTGTAAAACTTAGCATGTTAAATTCAAATTTATTGATTCAATATTTTGATGCCGAAGATTATGTTCTAAACTTTATGTCAGTAACGATTTCAACAGCACTTTGCAAATCAAGATTGATCTTTCTTGTGACTTCCTTATTGTGATCAATGTTATCGTAAAATGAAGCAGATTTTGCAAATGCTACAGTGTAGATGCAAGCACGGCAGTTGTTGCAATCAAAAGATATTTCATCATTATTGATTATACAATTAATTATAAATAATTGTTCTCCTTTATTAATTAAATTATTATCATAATAATGTTTATTTATACATGAAAAATCATTGCTGCATATTCATCAAAAGAATTGAAATTAAATAAATTATATGGAAATAGTTTTAGAAAAAAATAAATTGAAGGAAGTGTTAAGAGAAATTGTATACTTCAGGCTTTTTAATTCAATAATTCAGTTTAATCCATGAATTCACTTATTTACTACAAATAATTTTATTCTATTAACAATTTTTGTTAAAAATTAATATTCTTTTCAAGTATATTTAAGCTTAAAAATTATGTATATATATAATTTAAATTATATCATATTAATCGAAACTATAATAATTATTATTTCTATTTCAGTAAGATTAAAATTGTTAAAAATCAATGAATCAACACATAAATTGTAAATTAAAAATATACGTGGAGTTTAAAAGATAGTTTCCAGCATAATCTTATCATTGAAAAAGCCATTTTTATATTCACTCATTAATATTATTTTGAAGTAGCAGAATAGAAATATAAGTAATTTCATCAAATTAATCAAACTAAAATGCAAGCGTAAGAATTAGTAAATCTGAAACTTATAGTGTACACAAGGGTAATAATAATGCCTTAGGTTTTCATATCAGAGATGGTTTAAGTAATCTATATATTTTTATTTTTTTAGATTCAAACTTAATATCCTGATGATTGTTTGCTTAACCAATTTTAGTATTTCAGGGGCTTTTACCCCTGGTTAGCTGATATTGTATATAATAAATAGCAAATAATATCTTAGGGTTATATTGTGTCTGTACCTGATAAAAAAAGCATGAGATACTCATTCAAGATAGTATAGCATAAAATAGTTTAATTAATGGCCAGATTTGTGGATCTAAAAGTGGCTTATTAAAGATTGATAGTCAGTTATGTCGACATTCTAACTTGGCGGTGATTATATCTGATCCTTTCGGAAGGAGGTCTGGAGGAGAAAGCGTTCAGCATTATTTCCTCTTATTACTAAATTCCTGATAGATTACTTCCTAACTAACTAGTTCTAGCTTTTGAAGATACTCCAATTTATATACCTTTTTTTAAATGATTGTATTGATTATATTTAAAATCCCTTTTTTCTGCTAGTTACTAGATTCTTCAAATTCTCTTTACCTGTGATTGTAGGTCTCTACGTCATCTATATTATAGGTTATTCCTTCTTTTTAAATAAAAACCTAGACTGGTTTGAAGAATTGAATAAAACTTATCATAATCCATATTTAACTTTCTTCATTATGCGTTAGGCACTTCTCGCTTTTCCACAAACAAGTTTAATATTGGGTTTTATCTTTATCATTATTTTTGGTCTACCAATATTGATTTATGAACTCTCTAAGCCACAACAAATCTAAGTTAAAATTGAAGGAATAAAGATAATTAAGTCTTTTGGTTGCTCTTAGCGCATTAAGATAAACGAAAAGAGAATGCCATCTATTGATTAGTGCAAGATTTGCTTGAAAGATTTCAGGCATGACGAATTTGTAGTCAGTTTAGAGTGCCATGAAGCTCACATCTTTCATGAGGAATGTTTGAATAAATGGACTGTAAAAAGACTATAATGTCTTATGTGTAGGGTGAGATTAGTGATAGTTCAAGCTGAAGACATCTTACATGAGGTAGGTGAAGATGATAAAATCATAGAGAACTAGAAACCAGATCCAGAGGAACAAGAATTTGAGAAATCAAATGTTTAGAAATTTTAAAATGAGTACATAAATCACTAAAGCTAAGATCAAGCGAATTGGGCACTATAATACGATTAGCAGGAAGATATAAACAGACATTACTTGACAGCGAATTAAGGCATCAAGATTTCATTAAATTAGGACCAAGAGAACATATGAGATGAATTCCTTGGTAACGAGGTCCATATATTGCAATAAGCCTAGCAGATTCAAAAAAATATACAAATCCCCTAAATTTAGGCATTACAAATTAATGAGTCTATTAACGATTAAGAGTAACCAAGTGATAGAGGTTTATTAGTTGAAGTTAAAGTAGGGGTGGGGTTATGAATTTTTTGAATTTATTAAATGAGGATATTTTATAATTATTTAAAATTTAATTTATGTCGATTTTTATAATATTACTTTAAATATATTTATTTATCAAATCATTAAATTGCAAAGTTACACTGTAATTCTCAATTTTTAAGTATATTTCGAAAAAATAATTATTTAAACAAAAATGCATTTTAATTTTAAAAATCAATAAAAATTTTTAATTTCAATTTCTCTCTTATATCCAAAAGTTTAAATGTTATTAAATATCAGATTCAAAGCTATTTTATGGATTTATGAAAATAACTAAAAGAACCTATAAGTTGATATTGCTTATCATATTTAAGAACAAATTATTGATTCACTTGCTTTAAAGGATATAATATTAATTTTGTTTATAAATCTTGTTTTAATATATTATAACAATCCTCTAGATAACTTTCAGATAAGCATAAATCAATCTGATAATAACTTGGAATCAGATTTGACACACATTTTCCCTATAGTGGATCCACAAAGAAATATTGCAAAAATCAATAAATTAGTCAATAAAACGAATTTAATTAATAAATTATGAATTCACCACTTATAATATAAAATATACAAATTTTTGTTGTTTTATTTTTATATCATGATTTCGCATTATTTCTTTTTGATTAAGTCTTAATTTAAATGAGAGAATCAATTTATTAGATATAAAGTAACAATTCTATTTTATATATTCACTTAAATTCAATATTTAATGTTTTGCCATATAAATTGAATGGTTTTTAAAAATTAATATCAAGAATTATCATATTATAAAGTAACTTTAGAGGCTATAACTGGCAGTATGTCTCTTTTCTTCAACTATTTAAGGCTTTTTATTTTTCTTAGTTTTTTAGTAGGAATACTTAAATGACCTTCATTTTATTTCGAGATAATAGTTTCTTCCTCATGGCATGTTGTGATTTTGCCTAAGCCTGAAATATCGATTGCGAAAAGGATATGGTGCAGCTTTGAATGATTTTAATCCCCTCTTGTAGTCATTGCATTCATGAAAGTAGAGGATTATTTCTTTTAGTGATAAGGTTTGTAGAATGAAGAACTATTAAGCACTTAATGAGTGTTTTTATTTTAAGTTTAGTTTTAAATATGAATAATATCATCAATTGACAAGTTTTTACCATTTGATTAGGTTAAAAAGGACACTTAAGATTCTTGTTTTATGTTTAAATTCAGGAGTCTACTTAAGTAGTAGAAAAGGAACTTCTTGACTGTAGTCTTCATTGTTTTGGAAACTTGATAAAGTTTTTTTAGGACTAACAAATCCGAAAAGATTGTGCTAGAATTAATTTTTAAATTGTTTTAATCTACCTCTCTTTGTCATCGGTTACACTTGTATTGAGCTACGTATTACCACTATTCTTATATTAGAATCCTAAACTGCTTGAAAAGGCATGTCTTTTCAATTACTTTATCTTTATAAACTAATTGCTGTTTTTCTAACGACTTCATCAACAATTTAATATCCACCTGCCAATACCTTAACCCTCAAATTAGTTTTCTTTTCTCATTATATGATAGGTGATCTTAGGGTCAAAAGTGTTCCATACTAAAATATTATACAAAGCATTTTTTATTTGATCCCTCTATATTTAACTTTCCACAAAAGACTGTACTCTGATTAAATTCAAATAATTTAACTCGGTAGTCATTGCACCATAGCGATCATTATCAAATTAAAGTGTTTTTCCGTCATTTATTCCTTTTAAAATAACTCGCTCTTTCTTTATTGAAATCTTTGTTTAAGGTTTTAAGGTTAAACATTTCTTTCTTTAATAATTCATCAAACCTTTACTTTTCTCCTTGCTTTTCTTTTCTCCTTGCTTTTCAAGACTTTGACTAGCTTCATGCTGTTTTTACAACGAAATGTCTTTACGCTGCTATTTCTTTCTGAAAAAAAGATTAAATTAGTTTTCGATCTTTTTGTCTTGCTCTTAAGCCTAAGAATCTAATCTTGCATCTTTCTTTTCTTTCTCTCTTTAAATTCTAAGATCTTTTTTTCGTTCTAGCATTTTTATGCGAATCCAACTCAATTCTCTTTCTTGTTCTTACCTGCTTGTATTTTCGAAAAGTTTTTATTTGAAAAATTTCTTTTCTTCCTTCTTCTCTCTATACGTTTGTAGGAATAGAATTTTTCTCTCTTCTAAATTATGAATCATGAATTTGTACTTCTCCTAGGTCAGTTCTATCTTTTGCTTCGTTAACTCATCATTTATTCATTCCTCTCTTAGCAAATCTAAATTTTTCTTGCCTTAATTTTTCACATGATAAGCTGTTTTCCAGCTTAAAATTTCAGTTACTACTATTTATACTCTTCAGACTAGTGCCTTAATTCATCACAAAAAATTTACATTATTCTTTTTTTCATACTTCTCTTTAATACCTCATCCCTTGTTAAATTTTTGCTACTTTATTTCTGCCTCTTCCTTCAAATTCCCTTAAATTGCTCCTTCTTCTCATTTTCTTCTGAAATTTAAATCCTCATCTTTCTTTAGCTCTATTTTATTTTTAATTTTAGGCTCATCATTAATAATAATCTCTCAATCATCTTGGATTCTTTTTATTATGAGTTCTGCAACTTCCATCTGATTCTAAATCAATTCTTTATCTCTCTGCACTGCTTAATCAATTTATGAAATTGATCAATTTGGGAGATAGCTGAAATATCACAAAATATAAAATTATAAAGGTTGAGAATATCTGCTTGACTCCTACTTGTAGCAAATCCAATTTTACTATTAAGTCCTAATTTTCAAATATTTTGCTCTAACGAGTTCCACCATTATTTGCAAATGTTTTTCCAATTATAAATTTTGAAGCTGGCCCATCCTATATCTTCAAATAGGTTTAAACTAATCTAATTCTTCTTTACTGCTTTATTGAACTAGGCTATCTTAAATCATCTATGATTTTCTACCTGGATCGTTTAACAAAATTTATCATTTCTAAACTCTTATTCTCAAAAGAAATCATGTCTCATTTTTTACAACTTCATGTGGTAATCTTTTCTTTTTATCTTCATACTTGTTCAGTGGTTTAATGAAATTCATATTGAATACTTCTTTTTAAATTGCATAGATTTTATTACAGGAAGTTTGAAAAACAAAATGTATATGGCTGTCTAATTAAAACTTAAATATATAGGAATTCCTTTGGGAAAATCCACTCTAATATGCAAGCATATAAAACCGTTTGGTGAGTAATCACTGCATTTTGTTCATATTAATTAAAATCTTCAATTGAAATAAAATGCATCTTGCTTTTTTTAGTTGTATCATTTAATTAAATAAAGAAAAAATATAATTTATGATGTTTATTAAGAAAATAAAGTGAATTACAACATTAATTTATAATAAATCAAATATTAACTAAAGAAATGAATAATATATATCTTAATTTTTTGCCTGTCATCTTGCTATTCTCCTTCGTATCTTTAACCATCAGCATGTGCGTAAATTTTTTCTCAATTTGTTTAGCTTCTCTGTCAGTCTTCTGTCTTGTCCTATTTTTATTCTTCCAGGTGCGACCCTATAAAAATTCAATGTTAAATATATTTATTGTAACTTAAATTTTTAACGAGCACATAGCCCATCTTCCGCATCTCCATTTTGAATTTATTATTTTTAATTATAAAATAGAAATTACTTTTTCAAAAATATCTTAATTTTCATTAAATTTATAATATTTAAGTAACACTTTGTAAAAGTACAGAAGATTAAGAATTAATTTATTCAGGTTAATTGGAGTTAACAGTATTGTATTTAAGCAAGCTATTTTACTCCATGAAAACAATTATATATTATATACTTTTATATTATTTTCATTTAATTATATAATTTTTATTAAACTAGATGCTAAAGGACATTCTTCCCTATCTTTTAGTATTTAAGGGTGTTGTTAACCATTGGTCACACATGTCCCAATTGGTCACACATTTTTTATAATCATATTTTTTAGTCGAAACATCACATCAAACCACTTGTAACTCCATAGAGAATGTGATAATTTTTACTCCATAGTTTGAATCGATCCAAAGCCAAAGATTTTGATACCCCTTAACTCATATTTTAAACCTAAATTTCTTAAAATTATGAATGAGTAAAAAGTAATTTAGCAACTTAGTACACACAAGTCATACTTTTAAATTAATACTTTTACCTTAAAATAAATGAATTATATTAAATCAAATCAACTTAAAATTATTGTTAGTGATCAAGGTTGCAAAAACTTTAGATATTTAGATAGTAAAAAATATGAAATCTAAACAATAATAAATAGATTACAGATGTTCTTCTTTAAAAATAAAAAATACTTTTAAATTTTTGGATCTTGTAAGAATATTATATTTTTTACAATCTAAATATCTAAAGTTTTTGCTACCTTGATTACTAACAATAATTTTAAGTGGATTTGATTTAATAAAATTCCTTTATTTTAAGGTAAAAGTATTAATTTAAAAGTATGACTTGTGTGTACTATGTTGCTAAATCATATTTTACTCATTCATAATTTTAAGAAATTTAGGTTTAAAATATGAGTTAAGGGGTATCAAAATCTTTGGCTTTGGATCGATTCAAACTATGGAGTAAAAATTATCACATTCTCTATGGAGTTACAAGTGGTTTGATGCGATGTTTCGACTAAAAAAATATGATTATAAAAAATGTGTGACCAATTGGGACATGTGTGACCAATTTGGACATGTGTGACCAATGGTTAACAACACCCGTATTTAAAGTAAAATACATTGTTAGTATTATATTTTATTTGTTTTAAATCCATAATAATTTGATTATAATCTGAAATAATTTCATTAAATGCCTTCATTTAAGAATCGGACTTCTCTTAAAAGCTAAAAAGCCAACTATTAATGCCTATTAATAAATAAATAAACAATTTATATGGGGATATTCAACAACCAAAATATATTGTTAATTAGAGTCTGTCTAGCAACAATAGATTGAGTACAGCTTCTGTCAGTAGAACTTAGGATTTGCTCTATATTTAAGAAAGGAAAACAATATGCTTAATTAGCAATCATTTAATTATAAAGTTAAGCTATAAATTCCCTCATCGTTTATTTTTATTATTTGAAATACTCGTAACAAAAGTTCTTAGATTTAATCTAGCATGAGATCTAGACCTTAAAGTGTAAAGCCAACTTTACTGTCAAAATAATAAATATTCACGTACCGTGATGGCTCCTAATCCTTCACAAAGAATGATTTCAAATTATAAATGAAACAAAATTACTCACCAAGTAATTAATTGTGACGTTTCTTATAAAAATAAGCAGTAATTCTCTGCTATAATATGATGAAAAGCTAGACCAAATACTTCAGTATTAAATAGTGAAAATAGAATATTATAGAATAATTCTTAAGTTAGTTAGAGATCTAGACATCATAATAACAGCATGTAGAACTAATTAATGAGTTTTATTGAATCCCATATCAAAGTAATATCCGACCGATTTAAAGTAAAGGAAAAATCTTTCAGTAAGCAGAAGTCGGCCTTTGACTTCAGTTCTAAGATAATATGATGGAAATTGATAAAGTTTCATATAAAAAAGGAATGAAATTTTCAAATGGTAATTGGTTCAATAATTAGAGTGATGCTTTTGGATCATAATCTATGAAATATTATGGGTTTTATGGAAATAGTAGTATTGATATTCAACTCAAAATTCATTTCCAAACACGAGAGGCGAAGAAAAGCATAAGTTCCCTCAAATGTCATAAAAACACTGAAATTGAAAATCCCATATAAAGACTTAACGAGTTATAGAAAGCTTTATCGTAAATAGATATTCATTTTTCAAAGTATTTTCTTGAGATCGAGACGAGCCTTATTGAATATTGAGAACATTAATTTCAGAGAGTTGATCCAATAAGCTAACGGAGATATCAAAAGTTTAGCTATTAAATTTAGAGAATTTTAATTCTTGAGGACTCTTGTCACACTTTTTGTGAATTCAAAGAGAACAGTTGAGCTCATGATTGCTGAGTAAACTCTTATGTACTTCAAAGTTAATTGCTAAGGTTAGTTATCTCCTGTCAAAATTTTAATAAGCTTCAAAGAAAATTAATTGTTGAAAGGCAAAAACAGGACATCAAAATGTACATGTCAATAACAAGCAAATAGCCTAAAGAAATTTATAATTAAAAGTTCATAAATTAGGCAAAAAATATTATAAGTTATAAATTTGTTGGGTGTATTTACGAAATAAATGAGTCATATCTTAATTAGGTAAAATAAGAATCAAGTTTTGATGTCACTATAGAATTGGATTGTCTGAAAAAAAGACTCAAAAACCCCTTAAAATATTTTAGGGTATACTTATAAAATGTAGAATTCATTTATTAAATGAGTGATGAGATCATTGCAAAGGATTTATCTCGATAATTTTGTATTACCTCTATTGATTCCATAATTATATTATAAATAATTGTCTAAAAAAGGTAGGGAAGCCATAATTTTTTTCTGCTCCTAATAAAGAGATATTTACTTATGATTGTATTACTTCAATGAATTTCGCTAACTGATTGTTTAATGAATATTTGTTTCTCCTTTGCAAAAGAAACACAAAGATCAAGAAAAAAGTTACATGAGTAGGATATAGATTAAGTCTAGAAAAATAGACAGTCCAGATAAGATTTAAGAGAAAACATTATTGAAATTGATACTTTCCAGTTAAGTAATAAAATACTTACCATTTCAAATATAATATTTAGTTAAGGACAAATAATATTATATCACAGGTAATTCATGATTAAAAATGTAAGAGAAATATCGAGTTGGGGGCATGCATAGAACGAAAGACACAAGAAAAACTAAGAATAATTTGACATATTGATCTTAACAAAACAAAGGTAAAAAGATAAATTAGCAAAATATTTCGAGGAAATATTTCTTATTGTATAAATGGGAATTTATCAAAGAAAAATGAAAATAGTATGAAGGAGTTGTGATAGATCTTAAATGCAATAGAACTTCAAAAGAAAAGATCGGCAAAACTCATGATGACTTAAACTGTAATTAAAGAGATATTTGCAATTTATGCAAAAAGACAACATGAAGTGATTGTAGTGAATATGAAAATTACACTGTAAAAAGAGTTGCTTAGCTTTTTAGGAAGTTTGCGGAAAGAATAGCACCTGGAAAAGTGGCTCGAACCTAAAAGTGTATAATTGATGCGTTTTCCTTTTGCAAATATATGATGAATAATGTGGCCTAAGACAAATCTAAAATCATTGTGAAAAGATTTTTGAAAGAGACAGGATAAATCTTTTCCCTTAAAAAGGAATTTAGAAAATTTCATAATAAAATGGTATACAATTCAAGAAAAATTTAGGGATTTTCTAAATTCATATAAAAAAAGGTGCTTAGTAATAAGTGAAATAGGGAGCGGGGAAAAAAGTTCATTGTAAAAGATTTCATCCTTAAGAAAAATAAAAAAGAGCTGCTTTAATGAGAAAGTTCAATTTTCTTGCTGACGATATTAAATAAGCTATAATTTACGCTTGTTTTGTAAAATTTAAAATTAAGATCAATTAACCTTTGCTAAATGGGTATTGCATTCTCATTTATAGGGCAATGGCACTCTGGAGGGGCAGTTAAAATTTTTTATAAAATTTTTTTAAATAATCTAAAAATTATTTTAATTCATTAAGTAGATATCTAAGGTCCCTAACGATCTTTTTAATATGAACTACGTATCTTTTTTTTAATGATAATTACTTTACTTTAACTCTTAAAATAACAATAATTTTGTAATTGAATATGACAAACTTTACTGATTTAATTTTTTTAACGTTTTAATTGATAAGAAACTACTCTGATTCTATAGATAGTCTGTTGTAAATAATTCAAGGATTTCTCTTATACCTATGGTAAATTATTTAATTGATTTCACGATGAAAAATATCTAAAATTACATCATAAAATGTATAGAATCAAAGTAGTTTCTTATCAATTAACACGTTAAAAAAATTTAATCAGTAAAAAATTGTCATATTTAATTACAAACCTATTGTTATATTAAGAGTTAAAGTAAAGTAGCTATTATTTAAAAAAAGATACATAGTTCATATTAAAAAGATCGTTAGGGACCTTAGAGATCTACTTAATGAATTAAAATAATTAATTTAGTGTTTTAATAATTTTTAGATTATTTAAAAAACTTTGATAAAAAATTTTATCTGCCCTTGCCTTGGGGCTATTAACCTCATTATACTTCAGATATCCCAAATATTAAAATAAACAGAGTGAATGATAATGAGGATTATAAAGAAAAAGGATATATTATTTGCCTATGAAATTCTATTATTTCATGGCATCGATTTTGATAAAGTAACTGCCCCAACAACTCATTCTAATCAGTAGCACTAAAAATAGTTGCACTAATAAAGTACTGCATAAGCAAACAATTCTGAAATAGATCCTAAGAATAGCTCTAAAACAAGAATTTTTTTGCTTAAAATTAAAGGTCTAAATCTTAATCACCTGGAAATCAAAATACAAATAAATTTAAGGCTTTATTAAATTCTAATCCAAAAATGTCAATGAAAAAGTAATTTAATATTTAAATGAGCCACCTTTCTTCATATTCATTCTCAAGAAAAAAATTTTTAAGAAAATTATAATGAAAGCCACTAAAGTTAAAGTTTGAAAGAATTAAAATTATAAAATATTACTTAAAATTTAACATTAATTTTATAACCAATATAAGTACTCTGAAATGGAATATCATAAAGAAAAGAAATTTGATTAATATTTAATTTTCTAATTCATATTTAATCTTATTTGCTTAAACCATAATCTCCGCAATTTACTCTCAGAAGAAAACTTTTCCCTTTTAAGTTTTTAAAACTTAAACTTCCTCCATAAACAGCGTCCTTAATCTTTCTAATGACAACTTTTATTTATTTTCATACTCGAATAAATTTCTATTCTACTTTCTTTTAAATATTATAAATGCTCTTGACCTTCTCTTTTCTACCATAGCAAATCTTTACTATAATATTTCTTAAGTATATTAAGGTAAGGATGTTAAATGCATTATTGAATTGAGGGCCGTAGGATCTGATTGAATACCATCATCATATTATAATGCAAAGTTCATTGTTTTATAAAGCATACAATTTTTAATGATATCAGCTAATTCTCCTACACCTGGAAACAATTTTTATATATCTGTCATAGGCTTTTTCTAGAAAGATTAAAGATAATCTAATGCTTTCTGGTCAATGATAAATGCCAAATGACAACTCCCCCTCTTCTGAGGGTGTTCCAATAAAATCAAATATAAAAATTAATTCAAAATTTAAAACAATTAATAATTGATATCTTTCTTTTAAAATGATTATATTTGCAAAATTTATTTAGTCTCCATCATTAAGATTGAACCTTTTGTATAATAATTTGACTAGACCTGGATTTATATCTTGAGATAGTGGAATACAAGAGTTTCCAGGAAACAGTGATTTTCTGTCTACCTGAACAGGTACACTCTCCTTTCCATCAAAATAAGTAATTCTGCAAATATACACTAAATCGCCCAAACATCTATAGCTTCTCCATAATCCTTTCAATCAAAATAAGTTCAGGAGCTCTATATACCATCTTGTAAATACGTGGCCAGTAAGCTGCCTTTTCATATTTTTTTCTGACGTCTCTTGGTTCGGTTAGTTAGCAAACTACAAAGCTCTTTGCGGTTTTCAATACATTTGATTTGAAAAGCAATTTCCTAATCTATATATATATATTAGTTGGTGTTTAAGGGGATTATCCTTCAAAATTAATATAATTATCATCGTGAATTGGTGTCTTGGGATCAATTCACATGATATTTTAACTTTAAGTGTCAATATTCTATGAATATTATGATTGATTTGAACTTGATTGAGTAATAAAAGGAAGAGGTTCAAGATTTGCAAGTAATTTGTTACCGCTTATTTAGCTCTAAATTTTTTTTATTTTTGGACTAAGAAATTCTTATAAGGCTTTCTTGAATAAGAGATTTAGTAGAAATAATGTCGTGGATCGATCTTGATAAACCAAAAATTGCAAATTCTTATTGAACAATCTGCATTAATAAGGATGTTACCAGGCTTGTGTCTCTTACTATTTTTGCTTCATGCATAAATTTCAAGCCAAAAAGCATGTTATAGATAATAGTCTATATTTGCAATTCTTTTAAAAAAAATCATTCTTGAATTTAACATTTCTTAAGGTCTGACAAGGCATATTCTAAAATTAAAATAAGGTGTTAAATCCTTTTGGATCAGTAGGCTCAATAATATCATATAGAATTATAATATTGTCGTTTTTTAGTCTTCTCAGAATTTAAATCTCTCTTAGTAATCTTTTAGTGTCAACTTCATCAGAAGAGATTCAGCAATATCTTAATGGCCACTTTTTAACCAGTTTCCTTGTAAATAGCATAAAAAAAATTCCATAGCTTCCCTATTCAATTTACTTTTTTACTTCATAATCTTTGCCAACATTCCTTTCCTTCTGAAATTACATAATTTCATAGGGGGATTTTCTTAGTTATTTCAAAAAATAACCAACACCTGAATTTTGACCACAATCTTAACTCTATTGCTTTTTGTTCTTTGAAGCTGCTAAGAGTTTTATTAGCATACTAGAGTATGATTCTACCTTAAATTATTGCTTTTATAGTTTTTTAATGGAAATAAAATTGATTGTATATTTTGGGTTATAAATAGAAAAAATTGAATTAAAAATAACTTAAGAATTTTGTGCATAATATAACCTATTTTAATCGGAATTAATTGATAAATATTTGAAAAGTAATGAGTCGATATATAAAATTTAAAATGGAATCAGCAGATTCTAATCTCACAATGAAGATGCCATCATCTATCTAAATGAAAAAACCTATCTATTCTAACTAGCCAATTAACAAAATTGAAAAATTCATTGGTATATACACGTACTCTTCATAAAATAGCAATATGACGATTATTTCAAGCACAAAGATGATCAATTAAATGAATCCCAAGAGAAGTCGGAAAATGCTCTCTATGTTAAGGCTTTGATCTTAAGAATTAAGGGAAACACTCACGAAAGTTTAGAATTATTCAAGAAGTATCATTTGCTAACCCAACTAATAATGACTATCTAAAACAATTTGGAAGATCTCTATATTTTCTCGGTAGAATAAGGCAGCTATAGAAATTTTCGATGAATGACTTAATTTAGGGAATCAAGATTTGAAAGTGTTAATTACAAGGGACTTAGCTATAAATACTTAAGAATTCATGATTAAGCAATAAAATGTTTCCAATAAATTAATGAAACTAATAAGAATGATTAGACATTCATGCAGCTATGTAAAACTTATGCTGAGTAGTAAGACTTTAAAAGTGCAATTTAAGTTTACTTAGAAGGTCTTGAATAATCCTCATAGAATTCAGTATTGCTTACTACAATTGGTTTGCTTTATATATTAGGTAAGGGTAAAATTTCTGGGCATTTTAATTTCTTGGGAACAACTTGACAATTAGCAAAATAATGAATGTAGAATTGTAAATTATCCATTTTATATAATTATACACTCAAAATATTTTTTTTAATTTCATATTTTATTGATCTGAGAAGCACCAAATCAATTCTTGCAGCAGGATCAATTAAAGTTTTTACTCTTTAATACTTTATTTAATAACTTATTATAATGTCAAAGACAAGAGTGATCACGATGCTGCTCTTTTGAAGAATATAATATCAGCTGTTCACAATCCTGATTCAGCAGAGTTGTGGAACAATATTGGGATGTGCTTCTTTAGCTTAAAAATATGTAGCATCGATTGCATGTCTTAAGCACGCTCTGTACTTAGATCAATTTTAATGGATCGCAACATACAATTTAGGATTAGTTCACTTGAACACTGAGTAATATGCTTCAGCTTTTCACTATTTCAGTAATGCCATAAATCTAAAACCTGATTTATGTACCAGTTATATGTATCTTGCTATCACTCTAAATAAACTAAAAGATTCGAAAACTCATGCTATCCTTTCAAAAGATTTAGTAAATGACAATAGTATTGCAAAATTTACCAAAACTATGGCATTACTCTCTACAATTATGGTCAATCAGTGAAAGCAAGAGATGTTTCAACTGAGTGAGAAAATATTTGAAACTTTAGATGGCGAGTATAAGGAGACAGAAATGCTTGACTAGAGATCTTTGCTTATGGAAGCACTCAACATAAACGAAAGGTCTCTTAAATCAATGTAAGTTAAAAAGTTAAAGGTAAAGAAACAAGACTAAGAAAAAATAAATATTATTGAATGAGTTTGTGCTTTAATAGATCAAAGTTTAAGTGTATTATGTAAAATTAACTTTTTATTATATTTAAGTATAATATATAAAATTTAGTGAATTAATAAATTTAATTATAATTATTGTTAACCTTTAGAGCAAGTATTATTTAAAGATATTTCTTTTTTAAACAAATTTAATTTTATCCAATTTTTAACTTAGAAAATGCTATTGAACAAAGTAAAATTTCCTGTCCCTAATTGTTCCTACACTACAGAAAAGGTGTTTAAGGATTTGGTTTATATTCCAAAGACTAATAAAAAACAATTTATCAGAGAGTATTTATGAAAAATAAGTGGAAAACTTTAATTAAAATTGAAATTTATAATTTAAATAAGGAAAACTTAAGATGGTGTCTCTGGAGCAGCTAGTCATTCACTAAAATTTGTAAGTTACAAAAAACATAACTAAAATTTTTTTATTTCAGCAATACTTACCAGCTGGAGAGACGACGTCAGTAGATCAAGACCTCAAGTGGCACTGGGAGAAAATGGGAACAACAGAATAGGTTTGAAAAAATGGAGCAAAGTATGAATGTCATTGGAAAGATGATAAAGCTGTTTCTAGATTCCATTTCTGTAATTGTCTATACTAATACTTTTATTTAAATTCATTTTCATTTTATATTAAAGTTTTCCAATTATTTTTCATATTTCCTTATCTATACTTACCACATAAAAATGAAACAAAAATTTTACTTTTTTTCATGGGAATGTTGAGGACGTTGGCATTCCCTTTGATATATCGCAAGAATTTAAAAACTGCTCAAAGGTAATATTTTCTATTCCAAATGTAATTATAGCTTAGCGTTTTGACATTCACTATTTTTTGTATTTAAAGCATAGGTTCAAAATATTGTGATTAATTTAATGGAGTATCCAGGTTTCATTCTTTATCATGGATCTCTAGATTCAGATAAGATGCTTAAAGACACTCTTTATCTCTATGATTAATTAATTATGAATTATGTGTGGCATAATCAGACATAAAATTGAGTCAATCGCAGCTTGTCACGTCGTTAAACAAAGGGAGCCAGCAACTTTAATTTTTATGTCTCCTTTTTAATCTATAAGAGACACTACTAGAGATCTGGTTAGATGGCTTCTTTTAAAGGAGATAGCTTATCGTTTTAAAATATAGACAACATTAAGAATATGGATCCCCAACTTTAATAATTCACGGTCAAAAAGACAAATTAATACCCTATCAACATTCACAATAGCTTCATGATAACTCAGCGAAGCTCTCAATATTGTAAATTAGTTTTACCCCTTAAATGGATCATAATACTTCGAATTTGATGCAGACTTAATAAAGGCACTAAACAGACTTCTTTTAATAAATTGGCATGAAAAGGAACAAAGTTACAAAAGATTTTCATGGAATGGAGTCAAATAACCACTACTATTTTCCACTTCCCACATTCGTTTTATTTGAGAATAAACTTATAAAATTATCCATTATTCGGGATTTTATTGAGGATAGGAAATAAAAAGCTGAGAAAAATAAGTTGAAGCAGTAAAGTACTAGATCAGCTCGCCCTTTATTATAAGAAGAGTAAGTATAAGTAACTTGAATTTATCGAATAAAATTGAACGAATAATTATCCATTAAGAAGTCAGACAAAATAATTTCAAGAGACTTTCAGCTGGTAAACCTTATAAATATATCTTAATTTTTATAAGATTTTATTATAAGTTAAAATATTAACAAGGCCACTGGTTGTTTTTAAAAATATGGTAAATTCGTTTAAACAGCCATCATTATAAGAAAATACGAAATAATTTATTAGAAAGTATATTAAGAAAGAAAATCATACAATTCCAATTTCGAAAATAAAACTGCATTTAGCAAAATGAAAATTATTTTTCTCAACCATTATTTATAAACAACAAAATTCAAAAGCTCCCTTACGACGGATATTATTGGGATAAAGATCGATCTATGGGTGTTAAAAAACAAAAAAAGGATATCAATAAAATTCAAATGATGATAATTTTAAATTCCAATTCCAAAATTTCTGTTTTTCAAGTTTTATGACACTAAAAATTCAGAAAGTGTCTACACTTAATTAATACTTAAAAATAATAAATTAATAATAATCATTAATGATTTTCTTGCTCTTCTTTCTTAAGCTCTTGCAATACCTTGTAAAACTCTGTATTCTCATCATTCATCAGCTTTTATGGAGTATCATACTCTAATAATTGTCCGAATGCAAGCTTAAGAATTATGAGAGATTTAATAATTGTGCTTAATCTATGAGCTATAGTAATATTTGCGGCATCCTTAAAATCTAAGATAAGTTTCTGAAGGCTCTGCTCAGTAATATGTCAATATTTGTCGTGGCTTCATCAAGTAGTACGATTTTATCTTTCTTAAAATGGCTCTTTAAAGGCAGATAAGTTGCTTCTCTCCAAATCTAAAATTTCCAAAATTCTCAGTAATATGTATTTTTAATTTATTTCTTAACACGAGAGTGTCCAAATATGCTTCACTAAACACTTGCATTATTCTTTCATCTGTATTTTTATTCATTGAGTCTAAATTAAATCTTAGAGTTTCATTTGACATAGTGGGGTCTTTGGTGATTATTGTAATTTTTTTATCTTAGGCAATCTAGGGGCACATTATTAATGTCCAAATCATCGCTTAGTATTTGGCCTTAAACTAATTCCACTATCCTTGTCAATCATATTAAATTCATTTTTATATATTTTTGTTTAATAATATTATTTAAGAGTAATAAAATTAGCTAATCTTTTATTCCAGTATTATTATGTTAGCAACTTATTATAGATATCCAATAAGGAAAAAGGACATCGCTTTAATAGCGAATTTTAATGGATAGATATTGTAGGAATACATTCAAAATTGGGAAATTAATTATAATTAAATAAATAATCAATCAAAATAGTGGCAGTTAAAGTTGGCCATTTTAAACGATCTTGGGCTCATTCGATAGAGAATTTAAAATTAGCTGGACTTTATTATTGGCGGTACTATTTTATCGCATCCCTGGAGTGAGATAAATCGACTTTAATTAAACCCCTATAAATTCATTAAATTGTACCCTCAAATTAAAGTCGATTTATCTCACTCCAGGGATGCGATAAAATAGTACCGCCAATAATAAAGTCCAGCTAATTTTAAATTCTCTATCGAATGAGCCCAAGATCGTTCAAATTGGCCAACTTTAACTGCCACTATTTTGATTGATTATTTATTTAATTAAAATTAATTTCCCAATTTTGAATGTATTCCTACAATACTTAGAGAATAAAAAGAAATGTATTAAATACCGATATGATCAAATGATTCACTTCATTATATTTAATTATATTAATTTTTTTTAAATTTATTTAGTGTGAATGCAAGAGAAACTGTTGACTTACAGACTCAAATTTTTCCCACTACTCCAATTTTTTCACCTGGTTTCACTGTAAATGAAAGTTTGTTCAAAACTATTTTAGTAGTCGGCTTGTACCTAAGTACGACATCTTTAAATTGAATTTAGCTTGTCCGAGGCCAATCTTAATTAACCTCCTTAAATACCTTCGTATTCTTTTCATTTACGAAGTTCTCTTATCGAACCCTACATATTCTATATAAGTCATTATTAAATGTTAATTTATTACCTTTCTCCAGTATCTTGAAGCATCTCTGCACTGATACCATTTTCCTTTCAAATTGTCCAACTATGTATAGTAAGTATAAAAGAGAATCAGTTAAATTTAAGATATAAGTAAAAATCATGCCAAGCATCAAGAGTTACTTTGCTCTTTGAAAATTTATCAAAATGAGCAAGCGAGAGCCAGGAATATAATGGAAAATATATCTAATCTAATAGATATCCAAGGTTCAAGAACAACTGCAATTTAGTTAGCGAGAATGCTCTTATTTAAAAGTAGATAGTTTCTTTTAACAAACTCTCTCTCATTTTGAATGATCTAAAACAATTAAACAATTAAATTGTTAAAATAACGTAAAAATAAACTAATGTTATAGTTGATATGTGAGCCCCCAATTTCACTAAGGAAACTGATCAAAGGACTTTATGTGACACTTTCCATTCTAGAGGTTTTGCGATATCCATTCAAATATAACACAAATATTATAGAAATCTAAATTAATAATAGGTTATAATTTTATTGTTTTGATAATATATTTTATATAATTGATATATTTTAAGAAAAATAGAGAATTATAACAAAAATTTGATTAACAATAATAACAATAGTAATAATATGAATAGAAAATGTAAATCTTAAGAATCAGTTTCATCTCCTCCAATACCTAGTTTTGCAATTTGTTCTTATCATCCTGTTGCTTCCTTTGCCTCTTCGTTGCAGCCTCTTGTGAAGTCTTTGCCTTCAGCCATCACCATTCTTACCAGGTACAACCAATAAAAAAAAATAATTTCAGATATGTTTTTTGTAACTTACATTTTTTGTGAGTGACATTGCACATTCTGATCAGACATTTTTATTATTTCTAATATTGTTAATATTATTGTTATAATTCTCTATTTTCCTTAAAATATATCATAAATGTATAGAATAAATGGTATGGGAATAATTATCCAGCATACTGCAACTGATGCCACTATAAAAGTTCTTATCAAACTATAAAAGCATACTACAGCAGTACTCATAGTAAATGCTTTTTCAGTATCTACAACTGTTAAGAATTCTGCCTAGAGGTGTGACATCAAAGAATAAGTTTATCGGAGACTTAAGGATACTAGAAATCATTTTCCAATGTAGGGATCTTGAGGCTGCTAAAGAGAAAAATTGCATGCTCACAGTTCTAACAAATGCCATTTAGCCTTACAAAATACTCATTCCAAAGATCATGTAAGTGTAAAAGTATAAATTTTTTTCATTTTTTCCTAAACTATCAGACCACTATTTAAGCAAATAATCAGCATAAATATGTGAGCCAACAAATAAAATCATTGCTACATTAACTAAAGTGAGTAGCTTCCATCCTCCTGCCTATTCAAGCAAAAGCTTGTAAGATTATGGCTTCACTCTTATGATTTCTTTTTCTTTTCTTCATCTTCTAAAATCTTACTCTCTTTAATTCCTTTCATTTGCTCCTCATCAGAAACTTTTACTATTTAAAATTGTTTATTATGAAAATTGAACTTCGTGTTAAAATTTATGTATGAGATTAAAATTAGGTTAAATGGCTCATTAAAGTCTATCTATTATCATCTGTTATTATAGTCTAAATATTTTCTCTGGGATTATAAGGAATTATGATTTATAATAAGAAATTAATTAATTTAATCAAAAACTTAATATATTAAAAGGTATTCTAACTAATTAGACGCAGGTGGACCAACAGCACTCACATAAAATGTAAGTTTCAAAAATGATATATTAAAAGTTTTTTTTTAGCGGTCCTACCTGGTAAGACCTGAGGTGTCAGCAGACTGAAGCTTCGCAAGGCTACACTTGGAGGCGACAGGGGAGTGACTAGGATGAAGATGTAGATGACGAGAAAAAAGAAGATGAAACTGCTTTTATTCGTATTAGTATTTAGTTAATAGTTTAATTATAAATTTAAAGTTTTCTTATTATAAATTATGAATCTCTGAATCAATTAGAGATCTATCATTTATTGCATTCTCAAGTTCATTCTATTATTGTCCTTGTTTTAATTTTAAGTTTTCCAACAAACCTTAATAGTCTCTATCAATTGATTATTATTCTCTAAAATTTGATATGACCCCATTTCTACTATCTCTCCATTTTCCATAATGATATTCCTATTTGTCATTTTAAGAAAGTCAATAGCATCGTTACCTTTATTCTTGTTTTATCCAAGAACTGTTTCATGAAGACATTCTAAAAAATCTGTTTTCTCACATAAGCATCTAGTTCAGAAATTGGATCGTCAACCAGTAATACTTTTTTGTTATGATAAACTGCTCTTATTAGAGATAGTCTTGCTTTCTGGACTCATGATAAATTGAAACCTTTCTTTCAGATTTAAGTGTGTCTCCAGCAGGAATGATTTCTAGATCTCTTTCTAATTCGCAATCTATCACAATTTTTCTATACTTTTGTTCATCATAAGGTATACCAAAAAGAATATTTTCTCTAATTGTCATTTTTTAGATCCAGAGTTATTATTAAACATAGGAGTTGGAACCTTCGATAATTATTGGAGAATCTTAGTGATTTTTAAAACTTGAATTTATTCTCAAATTTAAATACATAATAAGTATTAATAATAGTTAAGTCACGACATATTGCTTTATTTAATTCGGCAGTTACTCATTTTTTTCACCTTCTAAGCTCCCATATTTTTGGATGGTCTCTCCTATTAGTGCGAAGAGTAAGCTATTCTTACTGAACCAACAAACAATAAACCTTTTAAGTTGAATTTTACTCTCCAATAATTGTCACAAATTCTCCCTTCCTATTTAACAAATCTATGTTTTTTAATGTAATTAGATCTTACATTTTCTTACTTTCTTGGCACCTAAGTTTCTTCATTGCTTAATAATATTTATTCAATTCCTGCTCTATAGAACCCTTCTTGAGAATTTTTTCAATCTCACTATCCTCCTTAAGTATCAATGATTGCTTTTGTTAGTGTGAATCTAATTATAGCTAAGTTTCATCATTATCAACTTTGCTCTAACTCATTTTGCTTTTTCTCTTATGACTTTTCTTCTTTTTTTTTTTTTCTTCTAGATCTGAATTTTTAAAACTTAAAGATTATTAATCTTCTTCATCTTCTTTTTTTTGAAAGGAAATCCCAAAGAAAAGTTAACTTTTTAAATTACAATTGAGTTTTCACTTTAATTTTCTTGGGAACGTTTAATAATTGTAGTGTACACATTTATCACTTTATAGGAATTTTTTCACTTTTTTCATTGATACAAGTGCCTCTATTATAATTAATTATATGTGAATTATAAATAATTATAAAAAAATTAATAGTTTTTTAAATATCTATGGGAAAAATCTAAGTGGCTCCTAAAAAATAGTATAAACATTTTTTGTATCTGACTCACTTTTATCATGTTGAAGAATATCATAATCGTGTAAGTTGTTTTGATATCAATTTTAAAGCCTGAACCAATATAATTAGTAAATACTACAGGACTTGATAAACTAGGAAAATTAAAATATGTTACTCAGTTTTATAATTAAAAAAAAAAAGATTAATTGTGGAAACAGGTACATGCAAGCTATAATTAGACAAGTGAAGAATAAAGCTTTACACAAGCTTTTAAGCTCATTATCTTTCTTCTCATTGATTCTTTACTGAAACGTGTCATTCCACCAGTATAGTTTTATCATCTTTATCATTTATATAGTTTCAGTAGTTGCATTCATACTTTTATTTTTCTTGGTCATTAAGCCTTTTCATAGTGAGGCATTGAACAACCCAAGAATGAGGTTTGTTACAAACACCACAACTATGACTCCACGGAGAAATTTAGACCTAAAAATAGAACAAGAGACCTATGGATGTTTATAGAATAATTGGAAATTTAATCATTATGGGCATGTCAAAACTTATCATAATTAGCACTTCAGCATCTTCTTTAATAAAGTTTACTATCTCTACTTGTGAAAACTATTTATTTTTAGCTGACGATTTTTAAAATAACTTATCATAAATTAAAACGACAAGAGAGTTATTTGTTTTATTATGTATTCAAAAGCTGAAAATATACTTTAATTTTTTTAAACACTTTAGACACCAATCATATTGCTGATAAATGCCATGCTTAAAGAACAAATAATTAATTGCTTAAGTTCCTATTAAAGCTGCAACATATATAATACCCCAATGAACTTCCTCATCTGGTGTCCCGATGTAA
This sequence comes from Oxytricha trifallax, assembly GCA_000711775.1. NCBI lineage: Eukaryota > Ciliophora > Spirotrichea > Sporadotrichida > Oxytrichidae > Oxytricha > Oxytricha trifallax. The sequence goes on from ARYC01025606.1 coordinate 84,238, forward strand.
GAAATAATTAAATTTAAAAGAAATGGCGCTGCAAATTCCTAAGCAACACCTATGACGTTGAGAAATAATGCGAAAAGATAGTCGTCTATAGTAAATAATTTAGTATTGGAACAAAATTTGTCAGAAAATTTAATAAATATAGTATAAGAATCTGATGACGACATACATCTATAGGCATGAAGAACTGCTTTAATTAAAGCTTTAGCTTTTAGTCGTCGTCTTTTACATATCATTATAAAAATAAATTTAAGTATTTTGTTAAGAATTTAATACTATCCCAACTCCTCCTGATCATGAGTAATTATGTCTCAACTTTATCATTTTCTCTTAAGTTACCGTACTATTCATAACTAAAGCCATTTTTAAGGTATTACTAGAATTATTTAAGTCATAGATTTATTAAACTTACTTAAAGAAATGGGTAAGCCCAGCTGAAGATAAAACTTTTAATAATGAAACTGCATCAATAACACCCAGATATTTAAAAAGTAACAACGAAGATTGAGATAAAAACAACAACAAATATCTATTAAAAATCCATTAAAATTATCATTTAGAAATAAAAAAATTATGTAAATGCAGTTATTTAGTCAATACACATCTCAATGTTGTAATTACACTCTTAATAATTAAAGAAGGATTTAAGCAATATTTACTTTTAATAACTTTTAAGCATCGTTGGCTAAATATTTTTAGTATTTAATTTTCTTGTTTAAATTCCACTTTTCAATGATTATGATGGTGTGATATTTCTTCTCATGATATGCTTATTCTAATCTTATATATATAAGTTATTATTATTATTTGAAGGATTACTTGTAAAAGGGGTTTATCTGAGTCAGCTACGTCCATATTGATTGTAATAATCCATAATATTCGTAGATTATTATGTAAGCAGAAATTACGTTAATTAAATAACCAGAATAATAATTTACTTAACTTGATATATTTTGTATTAATATATGAATTAAATTTTATAAGAAATTAATTTAATTTATTTTAACAAAAATAATCTCAGAAAAATAAACTTTGCAATTTAAGCATAATTATTTTAAGAAAATATCAGTTACTTTGTTTATTGTGTAACTAAGTTTATATTGAAATTTTTTTGAAAATTTTGAATTTATAGAATCTCTAACCAATAGAATAAGTTATAATTGTTCTATGTTATTAATTAAATATAAAGAAATCAGAACAGTATCAAAATAAAATAATATTTAAATTGAAAACATCTCATAGTTAGCTTTAATAAGATACAGATTCTTAAGATCATGTAGCTTCTCAACTTACTGCTCCAGCTGTAAGTTTAATATAATCAGATATATAATTTAAAAATGTTAATGAATTCTTTTATATAGGATGGTTCAGCTCACTCAGCCGCATCACTCCAAATTGAAGATAATAGTCAGGATGTAAATCAAGGTTAATATTTTGATAATGATCATGTGATAATTGCATATATTTTCAAGGCAGTTTATAACACAGGGGATGGACTAGCCAAGCTCACAGAAAATGAGCTTTCAAAGTACATTACTCAAGCAGATATTGATCTTATATTATATAAAATATGTTTATAGGTCTAATAAACGAGAGGAATAGCTACTTTGAGAATATCTCCTAAGATTTCGCATGTGATATGGGAAAAGTAAAAATAATCCAAAAAGACTAAAATTAATTTATAAACTGTGAGAAAACAGGAGCGTTTTGAGAAGAGCTTGTCTTTAAATAACTTGACATATGGTGGAATAGTAATAAACACATTTGATTATTGATATTTTTACTGAAAAATTTACTGCTGTCTTATAAGTGTTTACATATATAAAGAACAAGTTTCATACCTTTCAATAGCCGCGAGGAGTTTTTGTTGATATTGGATCTGTAATTATATATATGATAGTTATTTATTTTACATTAGGGTACAGGAAAAGGTATATTATCAGGCTGCTTAATGCATGAATTTAATAAATGTGTTTGCGTGGATCTGTTAGAGAATTTACACAATATTTCACTTCAAATCAAAGATGAATTTATTTCAGGTTTTATGTTTAAAAGAACGAATTTCAGAGCAAATACGAATCAGATTAACAAGCCAAGTATCTGTTCAAATATGACAAGGCTCCAATTTATGAAGCTTATATTCAAGACTTGCTGTAATTTGACTGGTGGAGTGATGCTGATTTTGTACTGGCAAATTCAACGTGCTTTGAAATTTCATTTATGACACTAATCAGTGAGAGAAGACATCTCTAATGAAGAAAGGATCATGGATGGTCACTCTTGCCATTTATATATTTTCTTTAATTTTTTAATAAAATAAACCAAAAAACTTCAAACTTCTGATCCATTGATAACTAGAGACGATGAAAAGAGAAATTGGGAATGTCAGCTCAGCATAAAAAGAAACATGTCTTGGGAGTGGCTATAGTTTACATTCATAGAAAAATCAAGTGAAAGACAATAAGACTTCCCAAGACAAATCATAAAGATAATACAATAAAATTATTTATTTTTTTGACAATTAGCTTAGTTTAATTTAGATAACATGAATGTTTCTCTTGATTATGACATTTTTTGCCTCTCTATTCCAAATGTTGAAATTCTTTCATTCATATTTCTCCTCTAACTTGGCAGTATTTCTCTTGATTTTACCTCTGTCTGAATCGAAGTAGACTTCTTTAACTGGCATCTTTTTTGCTTCAATAGATTTATAGCCTCTTCCCTTAATTATGGCTCTGAGGCTTTGACTTAAATAATCCATTTAAGGAATGTAGTTCAACTTAGCTCTCAACTGATAAGGACTATATCTATGCAATTCAATCAATGCAACGATTTATGAAAAATAAGTGGAAAACTTTAATTTAAATTGAAATTTATAATTTAAATAAGGAAAACTTAAGATGGTGTCTCTGGAGCAGCTAGTCATTCACTAAAATTTGTAAGTTACAAAAAACAGATCTAAAAATTTTTTATTTCAGCAATACTTACCAGCTGGAGAGACGACGTCAGTAGACCAAGACCTCAAGTGGCACTGGGAAAAAATGGGAACAACAGAATAGGTTTGACCAAATGGAGCAAAGTATGAAGGTTATTGGAAAGATGATAAAGCTGTTTCTAGATTCCATTTCTGTAATTGTCTATACTAATACTTATTATTTAAATTCATTTTCATTTTATATTAAAGTTTTCCACTTATTTTTCATAATTGTTGAGAATTCCTTTACAACCAAGGACTATAGAGTATAACTTAAGTAAAAAAAGACATATTCATTTCATCCTCATTATAGTTGAACTTGAAAGACTCATTGATGGAGTTTTGTTGCATAGTTCCAAAAACAACACGTCTAAATTTATGGAATTTACCCTCAGAGAGCGAATTGAACATAGTTACATAGACAACATCTCCAGTTCTATAAGCTGGCACTTTGAATGGATTGCTAGTGACTACTCGATTGATATATTCTCTCTCTCTACTTTTTTAAGCAAGATTTTTTCCTTGTGCATAGTTAGTCTTGGGAGGAAGGGTTGTCAGTTTTGAGGTGGATTGTCCCATTAATCTAGTCCTTACCTTCTTTTCTTTTCATAAGCTTTTAAGTTTGGAATTGGTTTTCATTGTAACCCAATTTATTCAAAGTATTTCTCTTTCTTGATTTATTTTATGCCACTCATAATCCAAAAACTTAAAATTAAATGCTTGATATAGAATAACAACTTTATCTGGTTGAGGCTACACTGACTTGCCTTTCTATATTTTATTAGGAAATAAAACCTCAATATTTTGTTGCGCCCTAGCCCCATTCGTTTGAACTTATTATGCAACACACTGAAATGTCTCTACTATTATCAATTAATTGAATATCATATTCTGATAGTTCCAGTTATTAGGTCTTAATAGACCAGGCAAGGGAAATTATTATCTTTAAAACTATGATTTGACCAATCTTGCCATAATCATATTAATTAATAATAACAAATTATTTATCATTAGTTTATAACTCTGAAAAAGCACACATACTTAGAGGATTTCATTTTAAGATAAACATAAATTGACATCTTATTAAATTTATTCAATCTGCTCTGATGAAATTACAGAGATTTGATTTTTATGGAATGGTTTATTCATATTATAATCAAGAGCAACTTACTTAAAATGTTCTGCTTAATTCATGTCATTAGCCTAACTAAAATCTAAGGACTTGTTAAGTCATCGAATAGATAAGTCTTTGATTGGATATTACTATGGAACTCAGAGTAGGAAAACTGATCATTTTATTATATTAGATTTGGTACACTTTGGATGTCCTTGTAATTATTCTATGACTTTTAATCATTCAATGATTTAACCACATCATCATATTTTTCAAGATTTTATATTTATTCAATAATTGGGTGAAGGCAATAATTCATTTTAACATTATTTTTATAATATTTAGTTTTTTGTTCTTTTTGTTATGTAAATATTAAAGCTGATTAAGCATTGAAAAATTTGAATGATTATCTTGAATTTTTCCATTTAAATAAATCAATCATAATTAAAAATTATTTAAGATTTCTAATTTTACAAGCTAATTCTGAACATTTCGATCTTATATGTTAATAAGTCTTTACTTTTCCTATTCAGAAAAGAAATAATCCTTCTCCATTAATTTAAGCTTTAAGGAATTGAATACTTCCATCTTTGACGTCAGTTCATTCTTGTACTATTCAAGTTTCAAATCAAAGCAATCAATTAAATCTCTTGTCTTTCCAACATCAAGCACACTTGCTCTCTTGCGTTCTTAAATGTTAGTAAATCCTTAAGAATCTTCACTTAATTTACAAGAACTTCAATCTTGAATGAAATCAATAAATCTGCCATATTGCGTAAATATCTTCATAACACTTGCTTATTTTTATATTGAAGGCATCTAACTTGGCATGAACTTTCATATTGTTATCTCTTTAATGGTGTATGTGACTAAGAGTAAAATCTATTTTGTAATATACTAGTTAAATGAGGTCTTTCAATCTGATTTCTGTTAAGTTTGTGCTGCTTTCAACAACACCAACGTGTTTATTGGTCTCCTCCACACGCTTTTATAGCCCTGTCAATGTTTTAGTTACTAACTCAAGCTTTTCTTTTAAAGTTGACATTTTCTGGAATTCTTGTTAGATAACGAGAAAAGTTCTATAAGAAATTCGAAATTTTTAAATTGCTGGTCCTACTAGAGAAGTTAGTAACTCTCTTAAACGAGTTTCCCAAGTGAAAATTTGAATCGTTTCTGCTATAGTTGTCTTAGTATGAAGTTCATCTGCTGTATAAGATGACTAGGGTAGGTCTTACTTAGATTCTTTTATTATTGATTGCTTTTTAAGATTAGTTTTATGGATATTTTATGACTAAAAATATTCTCTGGATTTGTTATAATCTCTACTTCAATGATGTATTCATATATAATAAACTTTATTCCATAATTATATATATACAAATATAGATTATACTGAATCATTTAAACTATATATTATCATAACTTTCAATTTCTTATCCCCAAATATTATCCTACCTTTTCTACGTTACCCATCCAACCGAATGACTGGCAGCTCTAGGTGGCTACTCAATTCTTCAATGTTTATCTTATTATTGTAATTCAGTCTATAGATCTGATGTAATTGGATTGAACTCCTAGCCTAATGAACTCCCCCAGTGAATTAAGTTCCCTTATCCCCATTATATTCACTGAGTTTATTATTTATTTGTTGCTGAAGTTTATCGTCAATAAGTTTCTAATTCATGACAGATATCTGAGAGTTATAATCTCTTAGCTAATCTTTGATTTGCTCTTTCGAGTGTCCAAGACGTTATCTCCTAATCGAAGTCCTTGAGGTCAGGGTCTATCAAATTAGTAGCCTAATTGACTGTGGATTAATATCAAGCATCTAATTCTATTTTAGAGAGAGATTGCTTCTTTTAGAAGTTCAAATTTATTGGAGAAGTGTAATTCAAAATATAGTTGTTAAGTTGAGTTGTAATTTTTACATTTACTTTGTAGCTTAAATGCATGATATTATTTTAAAAGCTGGGCTTAGTAAATTGCAAAGGGAATACTTATCTTCCTAAAGAGTTTAGTAAGTTATGTTAAGATGGAAACCCTTAAGTATGGCTATATTGATTAGTTGAACTATTCACGTTCTATTCGTTTTTATTATAGCATGCTTTGTAATAAAAATTTAAAATAATAGAAAAAATATTTAAAAAATAACTGCATGCTGATTTTATTTGTCTTTATGAAAGATTCACTGCACTTAATATTATGATTTAGATCAAAACATAATTTCAGAGTGTTTATTTACTGTAAGACTTATTTGTTTGGTTGAGTTTTGATGTTGATGATGATTAATGACTTAAAATCAAATAAATTTTAACTTGTCACTGTTTAATACTAAAATCAAACCATCAATTTTAGTCGTGAGTTGATGTGGCAGTCATGAAGTAGAAAACTCCGAAAAAATCATTCTCGCTATTACCTAGTCTTCTCCCAAAATCAAGATGTCACCAAAGTTTGTATTTGGGGACAGAGCTCGGGAGATCCAACTGAGAGACGAGTTTTGTTATTATAATTCTTTTTGTTCTGTTTTTTGATTAAGTTCTTTAATTTATCTGCGGATATTACTTTCTTAGCCATTCCTGATTTAATATCCTACTTTGATAATAATATATAATTTATAAAATGCATCATCAGGTTAGGAAAGTGTTCTTCCAGTTTAATTGTAGCTTGAACTGTATCTTTAAGAGGTTGATTTACCACAATCAAAGGCTTCATATTCTATAACTGTAAAATTTAAAAACTAATCTTAAGATCGAGATAATAATCCCATAAAGAAAAAATTTCAGTTACATTAAATTTTGCTTGATTTTCCAAAAAATATTCATATCTTTTTCATTGATAATTTTTAATTAAGAAACTAGAATTTTAAAATATTTTTAATTGTATTTATTGATAAATTAAACTTAATAATTCAAAGAAAAATGTTATATTATATCTCGAAGAATATAACTCACCCCAAATGTTTAAACATTTCTTAAGTAGTAATACGATTATCTGGATCTCTTCTAATAATTTAGAAAATTTTTTTCTAGCAGTAAAAGATACTTAATCAGGAAACTCTAGCTCCGCTCTACATATCCTCTAATACAATTCTTTATCATTTTGTTCTATATAGGGAAATCTCCCACACAAAATTGCGGATTATAAAACTCCAAGAGCCCAAACGTCAGCTGGAACTCAACAGTACTCTTTTTTACTAGCAATCTTTGGGGACATATATGATGGAGTATCTCAAAACAGTTTTATCTTTTTATCATAAGGGATGCAGGTTAAAAAGCCAAAATTTATCAGTTTTACTTAATTTTTGGGATCGTTTAGAATAATATTCTCTAACTTAATGTTTCTTTGAGTTATATTTCGCTGATGACAGTAATATAAAGCACTCACTACTTATTAAAAAGGTATTTTGCTTCTATTTCATGCATTTAACTGTTTTGCTATAACTTCAGATATCCATGAAATAACTCACTATTCACGTATTCCATAAAAAGGAAGACTTATTTATGTGTGTCTAATGCTTCGTATAGTTTAGCAGTACCCTTATGATGTAGTCTTTCCATAATTTTAATTTCCCTCTTAACACTCTTCCTTCGATTTGGCTCTTGTAACTTAAATTTCTTATAAATTTTAACAGCAATCTTTTAATAAAAAATTTATGTTAACCAATTCTAACCATAACATAAGCTCCTTATCCAATTCTCTTTCCAATAATAAAACTATCCAAATTATCTATTGTACTTATCTCTGTGCATAACTAAAAATCATATAGTTCACTGTAACTTCCAGCTCTCTCCTAAAGATTATTGTGTGTGCCTAACTTTTAAACTTGACCATTCTTGTCATTATCTTAATTCTTTCGTTCTCCATACCTGTCTTAAAATCCATTTTGAGTAGAAATTCCTGCGTTATAGGGAGATTTATCATCACTCATTATTTCATTGTAGAAAAAATTGTAAATTAATTGATTTTGCGTCTATATTTTACTTTTTGTGCAAAGCAACTGTTTGATGGTAGTTGGTCCGATTAGTGTATTCTTCAATATTTATCTTTTTTCAAGTTGCTTGATTCTAAGAATGTTGGCTTAATAAATTAAAATATTTATATAACTAAGCTAAATTTTATTTGAAATAGTCTGATGTTGTAAAGCTGTCTTATTTGAAGGTCTCTTTAATTGGTATGAAGTGCCACTTTTTTATTAGGCTAATTGTAATTAAGTTTAATTTTCCAAATTTCATTATTCGATATTTGTTCATTTTTTTGATCTTACACTACTTAATCCTAGAAATTATCCTAAACTTAAGTGGCAGGAATTTGATTTTAAATAACCTCAGTATTGATATTTTAAATCAGATATTTATGAGAAAAAATAGTTCTATCCAACAACTGGTTTGTATTACCTTCATGACATTGTAAAATATCAGAGTCTTTAATTGTTTCTTTCGATAAATTTTAATTATTCTAATTTAATTAAAAATCTTGATCTGTTGTCTTCAATCATCATAGTATTACTTACTTGACATTATTTGATTCAAATTAGTTGTGTTATATAAGAATTAATTAATTTTACTACCTTCTTAAGATATGCTTCAATTTCTTATCATATCAACTGAAGCTTTCTTAAACCTTATTGCTACTCCGAGAGTATGTTCTAATGATATTTATTTTAACTAGGATTTTATATGCCTGACTCTTATTTATCGTTCATAAATTCATTCATTAAGTTACTGAAATTTTAAGTATTTAAGAAACCAAAGAAATTGTTCTCTTGCTTCTTATTTTAATTTTACTATTAATTTTATCTTTACTATTCGAGGTTTATTTTACTATATCTGGGATTGCTAATTAACTGATTCTTTTTGTCCTAATGTGAATGTTCTCATTTATTGATGAAACTGTTTTAATATTATTGGTATCTTAAGAATTGTTTCCTTAATGATAAAATTCCTAGATTTTCTCAACTATTCTTGCTCACCTCATAAAACCATCGTTTTCTTGATATTTGAATTACTACATGTCTCCTTAATTATTGTCTCCTGCATATCCTTAGCCCCTAATGAACTATTAAAATATGAAGTTTAAGGTCTTTTATTTAATGTTTGTGCATTGGTCGTCCCACATTCTAAGTTTGGATTTATTTAATTATACCACCTGTCGAGTAATTGCAGTGGACACTAGAGCTACCAATTGCATTTGTATCCTGTATCGTTGTAGAACGCTTTAGAAAGTCTTCTTGGGATCAGTTTCTATGATTAGGGTGGTCATGTTTAACATTTGTTACTATTACTTGCTTTTTTATAAATTACCTTGGACTTTTGCTTGATTCAGGTTTGGTTGTTTATGAAAGACAAAATAAGAAATTAAACTTAAATTATCTAAGTCTGACTATAATCTAGACATACTATTACTAATCGGAGCTTTCCTCACAACTTATTATTGATTATCATTTTATAAATTGAGAAAAACCATCTATTAAACATTCTAAACATAGCTTGAAATGCACAGTGGTGCCGAAGTAAGGTAAAATTTTTTGAGAATAAATGAATTTTTTGATTAATATAGAATGTGATTTAATTAAGTTTTAAATAAGTCTTAAAAAATATGAGGAAAGTGAATATAATAGCTTATAAGAGGAAAGTAAAATGCAAATATTTAAGAAAATTATTGTTGAAATACAACAAGATATTCTGAGTCGATAAATGAGCGCATGAGCGCTAAATATGTGCGCTCATGCGCTCATAAAATAAATAATCAGCCCATATCAAAGGATTTTTGTCTTAATTCCGATTCTTAATTGAAGAACCTCCCTTAGCCATAATCCCTTATTTTTAATAAATTATTAATTTTATCTAATGTTTTTAATAATATAGTTTTAATTTTTAATTAAAACTTAAATATAATAAACCTAATTAAATTTCTCTATAGAGAATTACGTTTTGATCTAACTTTTAAATTTAATAAATTGCGTAAATTTAAATATTATTAAAAACATTAGATATAATTAATAATTTATTAAAAATAAGGGATTATGGCTGAGGGAGGTTCTTCAATTAAGAATCGGAATTAAGACAAAAGTCCTTTGATATGGGCTGATTATTTATTTTATGAGCGCATGAGCGCACATATTTAGCGCTCATGCGCTCATTTATCGACTCAGAATATCTTGTTGTATTTCAACAATAATTTTCTTAAATATTTGCATTTTACTTTCCTCTTATAAGCTATTATATTCACTTCCTCATATTTTTTAAGACTTATTTAAAACTTAATTAAATCACATTCTATATTAATCAAAAAATTCATTTATTCTCAAAAAATTTTACCTTATTAAGAATTTCTTTGATGTTGGAATTATACTTAGAGTGTATTTATATTTAGGTCCTGTTTGCATTTTTATTGATACTAAAGAGTTTAGATCTTTTCTATCCAATGTAGTTTTCTATAATTATATTATAAACATGGCTAAATAAAATGCTTTAAACTCTTATTGGGAGATTCATGGAATACTACATGATTTAAGAGGGCTGATTAATTTGATCTTAGTTATAATTTGCAAAATGATTGTTGTGTTATTGTTGTTATCTTAACACTAGTTTCATAACTTAAATTAAAAATATAATTCGAAATTAAGATGAAAACAATATCTGTATAATTTTTAGACAAAACAATAAACTAAGAAGAAAAGATTATTAATTATTAAGATAATCACATAGTAATTTAGTTAATAATATTTTTATTTTTAATGATATATCTTTTTATATGATTTTATTTCTCAGTTTAAGCTACTGATCTACTAGGATCCATAAAGCCAAATATATATTCATAATTTACTTTTCTGGCCTCTTTTTCATGTTTCATCTTACCAGTCATTTTATAATTGAATAACTTCTTCATTTATTAAGAATCGCTATATTCAAGATTCCTTAAAATCTTAAGAATTCTGTTGAACTTATCTTAATTGTAATTTTCAAGGTAAAGATTTAAGTATAGCTAACGTGCTGGATCATCTTTTTTCTTTATTTAATGATGATTTTTGCATTTATCTATAACTTGCTTATAAATTTAATGGTTTTATTTTCTTAAAGTTTCCATGGTATTTTGTGTTTAAAAGACAGGATATTGCATCAACAATTCCTAAATTTCTAAATCTCTTAACCTTGGCGTTCTATTAATTATTGAAGGATTGAATGAGCTCTTAGTAATATTAAAGCTTTTAGTTTAATTGAAATAGATTGAGTGTTACTAAACTAATTCAAAGGTCTCTTCTAAGTTATAAAAGTGTCTTGCTCTAAAGATTATTTCCTCTTAATTTCATGAAATCGCTTCACTTATTCTGGAATAATGGCTTTAGTTTCTTTTTTAAGTCTAAAATACAGAATTCTTTTTTAGTCTTCTCGTCATCATCATACTACTGACAGTTTTTTATCGATTTTAGTAATCTTAACCTTTTTATGATTTAATTGGAATTACGTTTTGATCACGTGAATTTGCATTGCCATTTGTTTAAGCTGTTTTTCTTGCTTATAATAATTGAAATAGTTTAGTTCATTAGTGCGGTGAGAAATTTGTTGCAACATATCGATGATTTAAATTTCACTCTAATTTATCGATTCTTAATCCATTAAAAGTTGCTGATTAAACTGTTATATTAGTTGAAACGTCTCTCATTTTTTGTATAAAGAAAATTTATTCACTTAATTTCTTTGAGGTGTGTTAAAAGAGTTTAATTAATTAAGCATTTCAACTTTTGATAAAAATCTTTCTTGGGTCTTGTTAAATTAACTATTTATCCCATAGTGGTCCAATTGATTCTTAACTTTACTCTTTGCTCTTCTTTAATTTTACTAGACCGACTTTATCCCAAATAAATACTAATTTCTTGAATAGTTATTTGGTAAGCCTTAGTAAATAGTATTCTTTTTAATTCTCAATGAATTTTGAATGTTCCTATTTAACTTTAATGCTGGTACTTATATACTACTGAATATTTGGCTACACTTTTTCACAGTATTATTAATCTTTAATCACCATTTTATCCTTATCTATGCTTTCTTTTGAAATGTCAGTCATCAGTCATCATGTTTGATGTTTGATCCTCTTATATTGTAAATGCTGCATTATTAACTTAATTAATTTTAACATGTTTAATTTTCTCATTTTCTTAATTTTTAAATTCTTACTATTTTTTTTCTAAATTTTCCTAAATTTCTCTTACTTTTCCTTCATTCTTGTTAAACTCAAATTACTTAGAATTATGAACATTTGTTAAATTTATAATGATCACAATTAATTTTTAGTTTAACATTCACTACAATCATTTAGCCTTAGTTTTAACATTTTGCTCTTCATAAATTTGGCTTTAATTGATTCTTTACAAAATCTCTCTCTCTGCCTTGCTTCAACTATTTAAGTATGTTTGTCATTTAAAATATACTTTTCTCCAATTATGTAGTGATAAATTCCCAATTTTTATATTTGTATATGCCTTTAGTTTTAACAGAAGTTCTAAAAATACTGAACCATGTTCAATTCATTTTCTTTCACAAATGCACTAGAGTCAATATTTGATTTATTTCTACTTGAACTTTGAACATACTAATTATACTATAGGCTATTTATTAGATTGTCTACACTGTCTGAATAATTGTTTTGATGACTATTAATGGATTCAATTGTGGCCTTGGCTTTATCCATATATTAGCGCATTACCCATTCTATATGTATTTTAAAGTAAGTATCCAGAAAATCGTGATTTATTATTGTAGGAATACATTTGATTTGGGAAATTAAATTATAAATACATTTAATATAATTTAAATTCGTGGCAGTTAACTTTTGGAAATCTGGGAAATAAGGTACTCGTTCGATAGAGAATTTAAAATTAACTGGACTTTACTATTGGCGGTACCCCTCTATCGCATCTCTGAAGCGAGTTAACTCGACTTTAAATTTAGGTGATTTGTTTAGTTGAATTTGATGGCAAATTTAAAGTCGAGTTAACTCGCTTCAGAGACGCGATAGAGAAGTACCGTCAATAGTAAGGTCCAGCTAATTTTAAATTCTCTATAGAACAAGTACCATATTGTCCAGGTTTCCAGAAAGTTAACTGCCACGAATTTCAATTATATTCAATTTATTTATAATTTAATTTCCCAAATCAAATGTATTCCTACAATAATGCATCGGCTTTCGCACTATCGAATGCTTAATTACTTTAACTGTTTCCATTTTTAAACTTATTCAAAATTTATTATAGGGAAAAGCTAATAATTAATACAAAAAAGTAATTTTTAATCGTATTTATTGCTTAAAATGTAAAATATACTTATCTTAAAATTACTAGCGAACAATCAATTTTCCAGAAAGATTATTGAGAATATAATAACTCCAAATCTATTTATCTGTCTTATATTTACTTATTGCTAGAATATATTTCTTCAATCATTTAATTCTGGATATTTAATTGTATTAAGGAGTGGATGCTCTTTTACTAATACAATGTATTCCTTATCAATGTTTGCAAATTTGTGCTTATAAATTGTTTTTCTTCATTTTAATAATAATATTAATAATAATTTTTAAAAAAACGAGATAATTTTTTCAATAAAAAAATTATTTTTTATCTGTGTTTTCATTGATAAAAGTATTTCATCATAAATCTTATTTTTTATGAATAATTTTTTATGATAATGTGAACTTATTTTTGAAAAAAATTAGATTACTTGATAAATCTATTTTGTTAGGGGTTCACTATTTTAATATTAATGAGTGAATGAGTAATAGGATTACTCTTTGATTTTATAATTAATTATTAAAGTAAAAAAAGAAAATGCAACTATTCAAGCAACCTTCTTGCTCATCTATGGCCTAAATCTAGCTAGACCAGCATACTTAGCCTCACCAGCCATTAAGCAAAGAAACTTTGTAAATGGGGCAGTTCCAAATGTACTAGACACCAACTTAGCTGATGTTAGTGAGATTTTCAAGGTAAATTTTACAACAGAAATTTAATTAGGTTTTACCGATGAAAACAAGAACATTATGAAGAGATTCGATATTTCGGATCAAGCCCTAACGATTCAACTGACAGACACAAGAACGTATCTTACTATACTGATATGAACAAGTGTGGTTCTATGTTCTTGGATGATTTGATCAAAATTAAAGTTGAGATTGATCCCACTCTCTCTTTCAGAAGATCATGCAAAGAGGGAATCTGTGGATCTTGCGAAATGAATATTAACGGAAGATATCACTTGGCTTGTATCTGCCCAATCAATAAATAGAACTTTGATAAATCAACTGTACCTCAACTCATGTTCATGTTCGTGCTTAAGGATTTGGTAGTATACATGTCTCACTTCTACGCTTAATACTAGTATATTGACCCATATCTAAAGAGAAAAGGAACCAAGTCAAAGAATTCCTCTAGTCAGTTGAAGATAGAAAATTGCTAGATGGTCTCTGCGAATGTGTCTTGTGTGCTTGCTGTCAATCAACCTGCCCCTCTTACTAGTGCACCAAGACTATCTTGGGCCTGCAGTGCGTATGCAAACCTACAGATGGGTTATCACTTTCAGAGATGAGTTCAGTGATGAGAGATTTGAGAAGATTGGTGGTGACATGAAACTTGGAGAGTGCTATCAAATCGGTATGTGCTCACTGACTTTCCCCAAGGGATTATACCCAAGAAAGGCACTTGAACATCTTAAGCAACTCTACGAAGTGTGCAAGGATAGAAAGGAGAAATTTTTTATTCTCAGACAATCTGTAATTATTTGCAATGCTAAAACTCCATTAGTATTATTATAGATAAAATAGGTGGTAATAGAAATATAAATTATGATGAAATTTAAATTAATGTTGATATTGATTTAAAACGTATAAAATTCTCAAAGTGTTTAATATATAATAAGCAAATAATTTTAATTATTTAAATTAATCAAAAACTTTAAAATCCTTTATATTATAAGATTTAGTTTTCGTCCATAACAAAATTTCTATTGTTGATTCTTTAAATTTTAAGTTTAATTATTATTTTTATCCTAAATTGAGTCTACTTCTCTATTTGTTATGTTTTCTTTTTGCAAAATTCTCTTAAACTAAAAAATATTACTCTAAATCTAAAAGAAATCGCAGAAGCAAAATCTCTCTCTAAACTAATTATTGAAATTCTTAAAATGATATATTTAAAGTCAAAATATGATAGAAAGATTACTATATTATTACTTTGTTCAGTCTGGAAAAGTAATGATTTTAATTCATAAAGGAAGAGTTCGAATCTATTTTGGGACAGTTTTTTTTTAGAATATGTTTGAAAAAAAACAATTTTAATAATTTAGTTCAATAATGTTTAATTATAAATTTAACAATTTCCTTAATACTATTAATTTTATGCTTTTATTTATATTTTTTGAGAATGAACTCGCAATTATCTGATGAAATGATATATCAAGTCTATTTAAGTTAATAAATTTTGAAATTGCTGGGTAAATAAGGATGACATAAAATTATTTAACAAAGTTATAGGGTAATCACTTTGCCGGAAAATTTATGTTCTATTAATTCTTATACCCAAGCCAAACCTATGTTTAAACTTATTATTTAACTTAAAACATTGCATTTCATATTACTATTTTTAATTTGCCATTTTTATTTTAGAAATCCGATATTTAATGTCAATGTTCAGCTCTTTTGCATTATATATATAATTCTATTAAGATATAATTAAATAATGCAAGAAATTATTTAGGATGCTAATTTATTGAATAAAATAATGGGAATTGACGTCACCAAGTCACAGATGACGTCCGGAGGTCACAGGTGACATCTGGAGGTCACAGGTGACGTCAGGAGGTCACATTATAATAAATATGAAATTTTTTGTTATAACAGTGTGAAGCACTATATAAAAATTCTTCTAGTATCTTTTCTAGGAAATCACTAGGGGTGCAACCCCTAGTTAACCAGGTCATAAATGGTAGAACATCTTGTTCAGAACCAATGCGAAATAAATAATAGAAGGGATTAAGGGGGTGCCAGCCCCCTGTAGATGTTCGGTGGCAAAGTCCATTAAGAAATTTATAAAATTCTATATGAAATAAAAGGTAATCGTTCTTATATGATCGTAAATAAAAAAATTTTAGTTATTATTATTTCGAATAAATGAATATAGATTGGATATGTACTCATAATCTTTAATGTTTTTAACAATTTTGAGATTTATTCGCTACAATGCCTTGTATTAAAAATCTTTTATTATGTCTGGTTAGGCGGTCATCATGTTCTTTACATGAGTGACTTAAAAATTTAGTACTGCTCAAACTTCTTCAATTATAATTGAGTGTATCATATCTCGTACAATGTTTCCATTAAAATTGTGAATATGTATTTCATTATTCATGTCTAATTCTTCCCAATTTAACCCAACATGCGATAGCAAGTCGTTAGTATCCTTTCCTGTTTTATGCTATATCTTAAATATCTAGTTTTTCTAGAGTTATCTTTTTCTGATTATCTTTATGTCAATTATTCGATTAACCTTACTACCCATAATTATCTATCAAATTTCTTTAAGGATGGGTAAGAAAAATTCGAAGTAGAGTGGGTCCACTTGGTTTCATCAATCAAATAAAAAAATTAATTATCATAAATTTTTTTTTAGAAACATTGCCTCCGAATCTCTAGAGGTGGTACTGATCCCTGTTTTTATTTATTTTATTTTATGTGAATAAAGGGTTTTACTCCTTGTGACCCCGGATAACCAGGGGTGCACCCTTAGGACCCTAAAGGAAAAGTACAAACGGAATCTTTTATAGTGCTTTGCACATCTATTACATATAAATTTCCATATTTAGCATAATGTGACTTCCTGATGTCACCTGTGACCTCCGGACGTCATCTGTGACCTCCTGACTTCAATACCCAAAATAACTGCCGTAAAAATATAAAATAAAACCCTATAAATTTATTCTAAAGATAAATTAATTACCTATAGTTTTATTAAATTTTACTTGTTTCACATATTGTTAAATTTATCTGTTTTTTCTCAAAATTTGGCTTGATGATTTTATATTTCTATAACATATAGAATTATTTTATAATGCCAAGAAAGATTTGCATTTCATAAAATTTTGACATTTTGAGTGAAATATTTTAAAGATTTCAAGGGAAATTGTTCTTTTATATAAATATCAAAATAGGGTAAAAAATAAGCTTATTGACACCATAAACCCAATAAGACTATCATATATTCGATGTAGAACCAAGTGTAACAAACATTATACTTTGAGCAGTAGCACCCTTATTATACAACCTTATCATATATTCACAGAATACGGAGTCTCCATTGAATATTAATAATCTATAATATGGAAGAATAAATAATTGAGACTCTTTTGAAGAGGAATGACCAGGCAGTATAATATGTCTAGTCAGTGAGACTTAAATTGTTTCTAATTGTGAATGTATTTAAATCTACACCATTCCACTAGTCAAATCCATTTTTAAAAACTTAACCCTTTATAATCGCACTTTCTGTTTGTATTTATATTTGGTTCTTTGAGATTTAGTTGCATGAGCTGTTCAGCTAAACATTAGAAATTGTTTTAAATTAAATCAAATAATTAAATATTTGAGAATTTAGAGAACCAGCAAGAATGATCTAGGATATATTACCCCATAAAAGAACAGCTTAGATATAAAAAAAATAATAAAATTATATTGGATAGCTTGGTTTCTCTATCATGGTATCCGTCTGGCATCTGAATATTTGAGCATACCATAAATGCTTTACTTTTATCTATAAACAAAACCAAAAAGGTAAGTGCTGATTAATATGAACTTAGATAGCACAAGCTTTGTCTCATTTTACTATATTACATTAAAATTATCTTGTTATAATATATTTTATTACAATATTTCCAATTCTAGTACAATTATCCATATTTTCACTTTTAAATCTCAAATTATTTAATTATTGCAAAATTTTTAAGTTTTCTATTAACTTATCGGTATTTATAAGAACTGAATTAGGATAAAATAAAAAAAATTACATTTTTCGGAATTAATAAGATCTGTTAATTATTCATACCTAATTAAGATAAATTATTTTTACTAAAACAGTTTAAGTATGTAAATTTTATAGATTTTTTTTAATTATTACCGACTTATTAATCAAAATTTATTATATTAAGTTATTAATTTGTTAATAATTAAGATTAAATTAATTATTTATCTCTAATTTAAGTTTGTAATTTATTATTTATTATTAAGCGAGTATAATTAAAATGGGGAGACTGTTAAAATAAAATCAAAAAAGAGATCAAATTAAATTATGATCATCTCAGTACACAAGAGTAGAGATCAAACAGTCACTATTTTGAATAAAGTTTGAATATATCCTTACTTAAATTTAATTAACTATTCAACTAACTAAAAATGGAATTTTTCTTTTTTTATCAACTTTTCTGATTTTTTCTATTTCTTGTTCATCGATCAAGTAGATGCTGTAGTGATCTTTAGAATTTTTCATAATTTTCATAGATATCTTCAGGGTATCTTCAGGGTATCTTCAGGATATCTTCCTCAAAAAAATTAAAGTGTGGAGAGTGTGGAGAGTATGGTGAGTGTGGAGGCCAGCATCACCAACAATAGTATAAATATCTCTAATAATCTCAAAATCAAGCATTATTATGAGTCTGGGATTTTTCTACAACATCTTGTTTTTCTAAAATTCTTAGATGTGATAACTAATGTTGAAGATGGTGAAGGAGATGATGTTGATGAAAACAAAGAAAAAATGAGTGATCTAAAATTTTGAAATTCTCTAGAATTTCAACCAGACTCATAATAATGCTTGATTTTGAGATTATTAGAGATATTTATACTATTGTTGGTGATGCTGGACTCCACACACTCCATACTCTCCACACTCTCCACACTTTAATTTTTTTGAGGAAGATATCCTGAAGATACCATGAAGATACCCTAAAGATATCTATGAAAATTATGAAAAAACTTGAAGATCACTACAGCATCTACTTGATCGATGAACCTTAATAAATAAATCAAAAAAAAAGATGAAAAAAAGAAAAGTTCCATTTTTAGTTAGTTGATTAGTTAATTAAATTTAAATAAGGATATACTCAAACATTATTCAAAATAGTGACTGTTTGATCTCTACTCTTGTGTACTGAGATGATCATAATTTAATTTGATCTCTTTTTTGATTTTATTTTAACAGTCTCCCCATTTTAATTATACTCGCTTAATAATTTTAATAAATTAATCAATATTTTTTCAAAAGGTTATCATAATTCATTTAAATTTAGAAATGATTTCAAGCATAATATATTATCAAAAAACGATTTCTATTTCATTTAAATTGTCTTTTCACAATCTTTTTAGCAATAATTATTTATTATGTAGATTATAATATTATAACTTATTATTTACTAATTACACTCTTAAGATTTAAGTATAGTTAAATTATCTTTATCTCAAATTTATAATAATTATTAATGAATACCATAATATTATATTTTTATATATTTACATGAAAATTGAAGGAAGACAACAAAATTTGAGTAAATTTTTAAATAGTTTTTATTAGCTTATATTTTAGATAAAATATATAAGTTTATAATGAAAAATATATCTATATATAAGTGTCACTCAACCAGTCCAGCATTTTTTATTCTTAAATTAAAGGAATACATTAAATATAGGGAAATTATAACTAATTAAATAAGTATGAATTAAATTTAGTTGCAGTTATAGTTGATAAACTTCAACGATCATGGACTCCTTAGAGAATTCAAATTACCTGGGCTTCCTTTTATCTCACCTCCCACACAAATAAATTTACTTTAAAAGGACACCTAAAATTTAACTATCTCTTACTCTCCAATTAAATTAATGTTATTTCCCTCAATTATAAAATATAGTCCTGCCAATTTAGAATTCAATATTTGGTTATTGAAGTCAATTGCTCACTCCAGTAACAATTGCTCACTGTGTATAATATTTCAAAATTTTAAATACGATATCGGGCAAAATATTTTAAATAACAAAGCAGGGTTAGGGGGTTATGAGATAGCAAAAGCCCTTTCTGGAAAAACCCATATGGCCTCTTTAACAAATAAATTGATGTAAAATGTGTAAAAATTAAAATGGATTTTTTTAAATAAGTTAAGCAAAATCAATATGAAACAGATACTGTCAATAAGTTCTTAAACGCTATACTGACTTGGATATTGTTAAGAAAAATGTGTGATGCTAACATTTTTAATTAATGATGTTTATATAATTCTCTCATTATAATCATAGTCTAGAAATTATACTTTATGAATGTGTTCTCTTGCATTCTGGCGTCAATATATATGAAGCAGTCAAGTTTTTAAGATAAATATCTATTAATTACTTTTACATTATAAATCTATTAGCTAACAAGATCTCAAAGCTTAAGAAGCATTATAATGAAAAGCATGTTTTTAGAATAGCAAATTCTTAATAAAAATAATATCATAGTGGACGAGTTACTTTGGATAAATTGATCTTTAATAAACAGTTTTCAAGAAGATTAAATATATTATAGATAAATTTGGATAGTAGTTCAATTGAATAAGGGAGTTAAAGAGGTAAAATATTCAATGTCCAAAATAGGACAACAGAAAAATTTTAGCATTAATTACACACAATGACGATAAATATACTATTTTTTTTTCAGACAGTTGATCAAGTTATATAGGAATAAACTGGGAAGAACTAAAGAATGAACTTCATAGACATATTCATTAATATTAAAATTGTATTTAAAAACAATGAAAAATAATAAATTAATAGAAGGCTCTGGGCAGTTTTTAAGTATTTTTCAAAGCAATATTTAATACATAATCAGGTAAACCAGTAAAATACATCATATTTATTTGAAGCTATTTGGAGACAAAATTAATGTTAAGTTAAAAAATAATATTACCGTTAATTTATATAAAACAAATTTATAATAGACAATATAAGAATATTTTAACGAATAAATTTAACACATTATACATCAATTTATTTGAAAAAGAGGCCATATGGGTTTTTCCAGAAAGGGCTTTTGCTGTCCCATAACCCCTAACCCTGCTTTGTTATTTAAAATATTTTGCCCGATATCGTATTTAAAATTTTGAAATATTATACACAGTGAGCAATTGTTACTGGAGTGAGCAATTGACTACAACACCCCAATATTTAATAACCCCATGATTGTGTAAATTTATCACTTTAACTGCAACTAAGTTTAATTCATATTAATTTAATTAATTATAATTTTCCCAGTCCGAATATATTCCTCCAATATTTATTTATTGAATTTAAGTTGATTTGAGATTTATTAGGAGTGGATGGAACTTTTAATTATATTTATTGGAGAACTACATTTATGAATAATTATTAAAGAATCATATCTTCTACTTTTTAAATGTCAACCATGCAATAACAGCAAATCAAGTATTTTGATGATTCAGCTATTTTATGGCACGTTATTCATGTCCAAACTTGGAAACAAATCTTTCGTTCTAATACTTACAGGATTATATAAATTAAGGATATAATTTATAATAAATTAATATATTATATTATATATTAGGATGAATTTTTTGGACCAAGCAATTTACTGATTTCTTATCCCGCTCACAAAGCTCATGAAACAGACTATTTAAAATTAGAACCCTAAAATCAAATTTTAAATAAATTTTATCTTGATTTAATTCTCAACTGGTCTATTTTATTTTTTATTTGAGTTTTAGTGATTCATATTATCGATTCCATTCAATCATTACTCTTTATTTAGTTATAATAAAAAATTTAAGTAAAATACTATTTTTTAAAATTAATTTCATTGAGTTTTAATGGATTCATCTATTTATAATTGCATTTAATAAAAATTTAAATGTCAAATAATATGAACAATCTTACTTTATTATATTATTTATAATCTTACTTATGAATGAATTTTTTATTATGAAAATTGTTGTAGAGTTACTATAAATTCTTAATAATAAGGCTTTAAATATTATTGATAAATTAATTTCAAGTTGATTATTTAAAAAGACTACTAGATCACCAATCTGTAGGTACTTTCAATATCTAAATATTAATACAAGTTTATATTAATTTTTAATTTTAATATTTGGGGGTACTTATCTCATACCGCCTCTATTATTATTATTTAAATTAAAACAATAAATATCACACTAACCAATTTGGACAAAATATCAGAAATTTAAAAATTTAAAATACTTTTTTTTTTAATTATTAAATTATAATCCAAGTGAGTGGAACATAAGAGCGAAATGCCCAACTTCTCGACCTACACAAAGAACTTCATTTAAACCCTCATCAGAGGGTCCAGACTCAAAGACATTATAGACATTATCATCTCAGAGTCTATGAATAACGATTGGGGACACCTTACCATCCAGAAAGTTATCTACATTGCCAAAAAGGTCGCCTAGATCAACCCAACCCTAATCTTCAAACTTAGAAATGAAGCCAAAATCGAGCTAACAACTAAAACAACCACTACGTTGCTAACTGGCTAGAACTCCTAGCCTAATCACTTTACTTAGTTCAAGTTAACAACAAATGGATCCCTAAAGCTTAACAGCCAGCTACTAATTTCGGAAACCTCAGCTCCTCGTCACCGGAGTTCATTCCAAAGCCTTCCTCCCCCATTAACACCAAAATTGACTTCCAACCACTCACCAGCGGACTTTCATAATTCCACAACAGGTACACCCAAGAAGAGTTTGTGAGTCTAACTAACAGTTCATGCAGGAAGAACAGGAATACTTAGCTTCTCAATGTGCCATTCTCCAAGCGCCAATAGACAAGTCTAGCTCACTAGACTATGACTCTGAAGCCGACATCTCCTTCTATGAAGGAGGTGAATAATCCTTGACGTCCTCTAATATGTCATTAAACAAAATTCCTATTCAATAGGAACCCTTAACTCTTATCAAGGAATCACCCTTTAATAAGATTTCTGATTAGGAAAAATGTAAACAAGATTCCTAATTAATAATAAAATATTAATCACTATTAAATATGAGTGACCAGAGAGACGCCCAAATGAATGACAAATCTTCCACAAAAGTCAAAGACCTTCCAGACTACTACTCAACTAAGACTGACATGGCATTCAAAGCCCTCATTGACGAAGCCAACAATGGCACCAAAGTCTCAGCCAGAACTCTTTTCCAAGCGCTAGAGCTTAAAGAACAAATCGTCTCTCTCAGAATCCAAGCAGCAACTCAAGGACTAGCTAACACAATTGCCTACTACTTCGAACAAATTGAAGACATCCTTGACAGAGAAACCAAAGCTTAGCATACCATAGCTAATGACCCTAGTACCCCTAAACAAATCAGAACCTTTCTCAAAACCATTGACAAACTTAGATCCTACAACTAAGATGTCATCATGTACTGCGACACAGACCAAGACCTTATGCTCAACACAAACACAATCAGATTTAAAACACCTTGGAATTTCTCCAAATAACCTCTCATCCGATCTCATCTTCTTCATGAAAGAAAATTTTAAATCGTTTATCTCCCTTGGTCTTATTAAATTCTCAGTCAAAATCTTATAAGTTTAATCATCAATTAAATACAAACATGTAGGTGACGATGCTGTCACCATCTTAAGACAAGACCGAAGAAGACAAAATCAATTCACTGGTAGAAAAACAAACAACAAGCAAAGATAACAGAAGAAACAACAAAAAGAGAAGAAATAACAAAGGAACTGAGTTCCTTTTTAATGATATGCTCGGGGGGCTTTAAGCCCTCGATGCGAGTTATTTATTTATTTATTTATTTATTATTATTATACTTTTTTTTTGAATTCTGGGGTTATATGACTTTGAAAAGTTATTGATTTATCATATAAATGCTTATTAAATAATATCTTGTGAATTTTTGTTAATAATTTTCACCATTTAACTTAAAATTTCTTTTTCAAGAAACTTGGAAACAATATTGAAGATAAAGATATTTTAATGAAGTCAATATCATTTAAATTATTTGCTCTTACATTTAAAAAACTTATATTCTATAATTAATTGTCTTCAAGTTTTTAAACAAAGAAAATATAATTAGAACTGAGAATATTTTGGTAAAAAATTCACATATTAAAATCGTGGTTTTTGACAAATATTTTTGTTAGTATGATATTTTTAGCTAATTATAATTATAATAATACGATCACATTGAGGTCTCTAGGGACCCCCGATCTTATATATATATGTTAATATATGTAAGGGTCAAGCCCTTTTAAATTAGATGTTCAAGTGCTAGAATATTTGTCTCCTCCTGTCTATTTCATCGATCAGTAAGGTCATGGGTGGTGATGGGAAGGCTTGGGCTATGTCAATAAACTATATTCTCTTGTATTATCTTGAATTGATGTCTTAAATGAATTGTGCCTGTATTTTGTCCCATTTAAGCTTTTGGTCTAAACCCTATTTAACTTTTGTCATTAGTACTCCATAGGTGGTTGGAGAAAAGTCTCATCCATGTTACTTCAAATAATTTTCTGGATGCCGATGACATTGCTATTGGTCTAGTTTTTTGGATGGTTGGGGTTAAGCTATCTGTTTTTGATAATTGCATTAGGTTGGCATCGTTTATCCATGGTGGAGGTTTAGCTTTTTGGTTGATCCAGTCTTCAATAAGAGAGAGTAGTGGTAAAGCATTGTGTATAGTCTGAGAAATCTATCACTTAAGTTTTCAGGGCCTAGTGATTTATCGTTAAGGAAGTTTCTTAGTGAGTCTGTAAATAGCTTATGTCTCTTTGTATACTTATAGTAGGCAGCACCCATTTAGAATTAATCAAGTTATTCTTTAAGGGGTTTATTTGGAAGTGGTTGATAGTAGCATCCTGCGTTTTAAAGTTCAAGAAATTATTTCGATCTTATCTTGGATTGTTCTATAGTAAGGTCTTATAACTAAGAAACTATTTTGGCAGGCTCCTATGACTTTCTCTATAAACTTAGTAGCTTCTTTTGCATTTCCTTTTAGCTATAAATCTTTGATTATTTATGTATTATCATTAAGTGAATTTTATTATGGTTTTTTTGCTATTTTAACTTAAGGTTTAATGGCCTTGTTATTATACCAGTCTTTTTCCAGTTGAAGTTATGACTCTGCAAGTTATTTTGTTACGCACTTTGTTGTGGGTGCTGTTAAAACTTTTTTAAATTGCAAAGTGGTCAGAAACTGACAGAAAAATGTGCGAACTGGAGTAACTTAAATGTTTGGATTCAATGACGTCTATTGCTGTTTGTGACTTCACGAAAATTCTGGTTACTAAGTAGATATTTTGAAAATTCTCGGCCACGTAATTAAGTTCGCACGCTATTATGAATTTTGGATCTTAGAGTCTCTTTTCTATTTCTTCAATAAAAACCTTTTTGTATTTAATGAATTGTTAAGAGATGTATAAGTTTGAGATTTTTAGGCCAACGTAAACAAGATATAGATCCAACGAAAGTGGAACTGAGTTTGAGACTACTTTACCCAGAGCAGCTTTGATTAGAGTTATCGTACCATGTTGACCGTCTAATATTTTTGTTTCAGACGCGTAGATGTTATATTCTTGAAAGTGCACTTTAGCATTTCTAGCTTCCTGCAGGCACACTATGTGAGGTTAGTGTCTTTTTATAATCTTCATTAGAAAACTTATTGATTCTACTGAAGACCCGCCCATGTTCCACGAGAAGAGATTTAATCCGTCAATATTTCGCAAATCATTGTGGTTCTATTAAGTTAAGTTTTAACTTAATAATATATTTTTTGCTATAACTTTATCAACATTAATAGTGGGGTGTAGTCACGAATGACCCTAATATTTAATATATTAGAGATACCTATTAATAAGTTGACTTCTGAAATTTTAGAGCTCAATAATTTTGAGCTATTTTTATTGCCGATTCTAAATACTAACGACCATAACAATTCTATGAAAACTTAAATTATACTATCAATATATTTTTAAGAGAATTAAATTAAAATTTTAATTAATTCACCGCTAAAATCTTAGTAGCAGTGTGGACAATTTGCTGCTTAGATATAAATATAAATAATATTTAGTGTAAATTGTAAATAAATTAGATTAAATTATAAGATATAATTTAATTTTTTAAAATAGTTGAACTGAACTTTGTAGAAAATACTATTTTATGCAATATAAAAATAGTTAATTTCATTTTTTACTTTTAGATTAAATAATCAAAATATAATTTATATTATTTAAATTAAAAATATTCTCCAGAAAAAAATATCTTTGCTATTTACTTCTTACGCCTAAATCTGCTAAAGTAAAAACAATATTTTCATTTAATTTGATATTTTAATTATGGCGAATTTCGATTCTCTTACATTATTGATATATTTTTTTAAGTTTATTTGTCAAAATAGTTGTTATTAAGGAATATTAAAAAAGAATGATAATTTAAAGGGAGAAATTTCTCCCTATTTTCGTTAACCTATAAATTGTATTTAGATAAGTTTGACGTGAAATAGTTGTGCACTTTTAAGCAAATTATAAAATAAAATTATTTTAAATATTTGAATACTTTAATAAATACTCTTCAACAATATCGATCATAAATCTTTGATAATAAAAAATTATCATAACTTATAAATAAACATCTTAGAATTTTAATTTACTTAATTACAATTAAAATGGAATAAATATTCTTCAAGTACAGTGTAAAACCTCTTCATAATTTAAAGGATTGAACGATTGATATTAAGTAAGTTATCTTTTTATATTATCAATTTATTCTAAAACTCAATATTTTTTAATTGTACAATCCCAGAATTTCTAAGTTTAATCAATAATTTTTGTTTTTTACTCTTCAAATTGCGATAAAATTATATAATTATATTTGAGCACATTAAAAACATACTTTTCTTGTACTTTTAAACTAATTTAATTAATTTACTATAGGGCTAAACAAGAAATTTTTAGGAAAATGATAACATAAATAAATATAACATTATTTATAGATAATACACATTGCATATTGATTTTACACAATAATTATAAAGATGATTATAACTTCATTTTTTCTAGCCTAATTATAAACTAATTTACATATATTAAATTAATGAATTTCTGAGTTTTATTTTTACTATTGTTTTGTATTTTATCAATAACAACAGTTTGGGATGAGGTGAGGCTTAAGAAGACGAGTAAATCCTTGTCTAATATTTATACCCCAAAACTAATCTACGTCTGAATTGAATTAACATGAAATTCATACTTTTAATCAACCAGATAATTATATTTAAGATATTTTATAATAGCTATTAAATATCGTTAGAATAGTTGTAATTAAATTTATTAATGATAGTGAGAATATACAGTCTGATGAGAGTTCAATAGATCGGTTTTTCGACGACTTTCTGGAAAAAGCTTGTAATAAAAAATATATTTATTTTTTTTTAATTAAATAAAAATCCATTACGGAAACATTCTTTTGCTCATTCTACTAAAAAATTTCAAAATAAAAAAATTAAATTTTATTTTTCCTTAATTGTATAAAACATATAGATCATTATTTTATTATTTTCCTTAGACTGACTTAACTAGTGAGGAGTTACGTAGGAGAAAAAATTAGAAAATAAGAAAAAGCTAAGAGGTATATAAGACCTTCTAGTCTTACCACCAAAAAGACTCGACTTGGTAAAGAGCTCTATGTTTTTACATTGACTTTTGTTTTTTTTAATTTTTTTATTAGTTAGCCCTTACAGATAAACTAGCTTTGGAGTTAGACCTTACCAAGTATAAAAAATGGGACTGGGACAAAAAGAAGAGAGATAGAAAGAAGGGGTCAAAAGCAAAGATGCTCAAAACAAAGCTCAAATGATTCACTACTCACCAATACATTATATTTCAACGTTCTCTTATTTTACTTATATTAACTATTGAAAATTTGCCACTATATTACAAAATTAAAAATATAACAACAACGATTACTATAATTAAATAGATTTAATTTAAATTAGCAATAAAAGTCGGTAATTATATTTTAATTGAATTATTATAATTGACAAATTCTTATTGCTTATATAGTTGCATTTAATCATATTTTGAATCTCATGCTAAAACCATAATGTATTTACATTTCATGAACTATAATATATATATATATATTTATATCTTTCACAAAACTGTATCTTATTTTTTTGAATATATTTGTTAAATTTATTTTTAAAAAAAGTGGTTTATAAATTCAGAAATAATAAAAATGCAGGAAAAGTTAAAAATTCTCAACACGGGAAAAAGTACAACTAAAACACCATTTCAAATTTTGCTGGTAAAATGATGGCTAATTAGCTTTAAAATTCTACATAAGTTAATAGTCCAACAAGAATGAATTAAACAATTATTGAAAAAGGACGAGGTTTAAAAAATATACTAAGATAATAATCCTATAATTCAATCATAAAATTCAAGTATTTTATATTTTTATTGTTGATAATTTTTGTTGTAATTGAACAACCTTGATTTAAGAGATAATTTTCTATATAAAAGACGAATGTTTACCAATAGCTAAGTAAAACAGTAATCAGGCATCATTATGGATTTATATCTAAATTCAACCACAATTGTTACTAAATTGAACAAATTTAACTTCAAAGATGTAAAATTATGAGATTTATTATCCAAAAAAGTGATAATTACAATTTTTATATTTTGATTTTTAAAAATAACTATGTTTCACAAGCACCTTCTCATTAATCGACAAAGTTAAAAAGCTTTAAACTTGTCAAATAAAAATTCTCCAAAAAATTAAGTAATGCCAAAATATATAATTACATTCAAGGATTATTAAGACATGTGTAAATTAATAATCTTTTTTATATATATTTTTGCTTTATTACTTATCTCTTGATTTATGAATTTTTTAGTTAAAATATCTTTTCTATAGTTATTAAGAATGTAAAAAGAGTCGATGTTAGCCCTGTCGCACATAGAAAAATCTAAAGAATAAAAACGGCGATAGTTTTGCATCTACAACCTATAACATTTAAGGATTAAAATCATAGCCCCAAATCCTATTAATCATCATGTTAATATTTTAACAGCTTTCTCATTTATGTCTAATAATTGGAGAATAAAAAGTGACCGATTCATGGTGGATTTATGAATTTTATGTTTCAAGACAATTCATTGTAATCGGTCGCTAGACACAAGAATCTTATGAATATAAAATTAGAGAAACTCAAGTAGATTGAAGATCTCCAAAAAACCAAGATTTTAAATCAATGAAAAGCGAGAAATCATTCAATACTATTATCATTAGCACTTAGGTAAAGCATTTTTATTCAAAGATTAATTAAACTCTTAAAAAAAAGATAAGTTAGTATTATAAATTCAAAATTATATAATACAAAATGAAATAATAGCTGACCCACTAAATGCCCACTATTCTATTGATATCTTTCAATTCGAGATAATATAATCAATTCAATTTTGGTGGACTTATAACTTAGGAGTTCAAAGCAAGTTCTACTTTCGAATTGAAAGCGAGTTAATAGGAATCTATAGAAACTCATTTATCCTTCAATTACAATTATCCTAACTTCTGTGAGCCTGGTTAACTTAGATATGAAGAGGATAGTCTGGGAGATTAGATTACAGGATTTGATTTACTCAACTTGCCTCATTAAGCATGAAATTATTTCTACTGTGTAATGGGAAACTTTATAGATTAAAATGATGTAAAACTAGAGCTGCACTTATCTATGTACTAAAGTGCTTACTCCTCAATAGAAAAGGAACTTTAAGTAAACTAAATAAAGAAATTATTACTGTAATTTTTATAAGGATGACTTACCCAGTGCTTATGTGAATTAAAACTCTCAAGAAAAAATAAGTCAGTGCAGTGTGAGAATGGAATTCCGATTAGATATTACGACAAAAAAGTCCAGAAATATTAACTTGTACAGTCACTTGTAAATGACTATATTGGTGCATGGGACTCTAGTTGATGAAGATTCATATAGGATAGTTGAATATTAAGTGGAACCTTAATCGTAAATTCATTTTTTATATAACTTTTTTAGGATTTAATAGAATAAAGATGAAGAAGGAAATTATCAATGTTCATTAGAAAAGAAATAAGTACTGTTGTGGAAGATGAAATAGTATTAACTTATTCAGTTAAGATTGAAGTAAGAATTTACATTTTAATATTTTAATATAATAGGAATAAATTTGTTTTGGGAAATTAAATTATATATAAACCCCAAAACCCCAATACATATATGCGTGATAAATCTATAAGTTGGTATAGTGATGATTTAATATCGATAAATAGCGAAATTCCAAACTTCACAATTTAACTTATTATAGGGCCTTCAAAGTGCAGTTTCCAATGATCAGTAATATGGGAAAAAAGTTCGAATTTTATTTCGGTCCCATACTTTACCATTGGATAGAGCACAGTGCGTAGATGTAGAATATGTGGTCCTTACCCTACTTTTGACATCTGTGAGCTGAGTTGCGTCATTTGCAAGGTTCATGGGGCACTCGTTTTGAACCTCCCTCTTTTCCTTAATTCAAATTTTAATTAAATTATTAATACTATTAAATTTTAAAACTTAACTACTATGGTGGAATTCAAAGGACCATAGTCTCGTTCATGTGCACTTGCTTTAGCTCTCAATTCCTGCAAAATCATAGACTTCATGTCTCTCTTGCCTGCCGTCATTATTTCCAACCAGTGCAATCAAATCCCAAGTTTAATCGAGCAGGGGTTTTGGGGTTTTGAAGGGCTATAAGCATTTATTGTTAAGCTTTTTTTAATTAAGCTAAATTTAATTCCATTTAAACAAAGAAATCTATCAATTTTCAATCTATAGCTAATAAAATTTAAATACAATCTATTTAAAATATTTTATATTTATATATTAGTACAGCATATTTTCAATTTTTATCTTCATAACCAAAGCAAATCTTATCAAATTTTCATTGTTTTATATATTAACTTCTTAAACTTAAATTCATAATTTTTATTGTCATAATATTTTGATATAGTTATTTATTTATTATCAAATTGATTCTCTTTAAATTTTCTATATAAATTTTTCTATAACTTTGCTGTAAAATTTCTTTGCATATGATATGATTAAAAGTAATCAGTTGATAGTAAAATATATATTCATAACAAATAAATAAATGTCAATATAAATATTAATCAACTTTATTTATTCTATTTATTTTCAATGCATTCCTTGTTTATTGTATTTAAATATATTGTAAATATAACATACAATTTATTAAAAAAATGTATTTATAAATTATCTATTTTATAAATTTAAAGGACTAAACTATTTATGATTCACAATATTTTATTTTTTAACATTTATATTCTTCAGTAAGCTATATAATGCTTAGTAAATAAGGAATGAATGAGAAATATAAAAATAGTTTAATTTTTATAAATTTAATTAAGTATATAAAATTAAGTTAAAAGTAAATTTTAGTAATTCTATTTTTTTAAGTTATAAATCAGTATATTTAATTCTATAACTATTGATTATTTACTTTTATATGAACTTATATTATTCTCAAATAATTTTTTTGCATTCGTATTTTCAAATTCCAAAGACATTTGTTTCCAATTGTATAAATCAAAGTATCAAATTTAAATCTAAGAATATATTACAAATGTAATGTCAATTTGACAAAGAAATTTATTTTCCAATTTAGTTATGCAAGTATACTTTTGTATTCAAATCTTCCATTCATAATAAATTTCTCACTTTAATTTAAGATTTCCACAGGTGTATTTGTTTTGCAATTGCAATTCAATGTACATTCATTGTCAAATTTTTATCAAACTTTAAAATTAAAAATTAACCTAATATAAAAATATAAACTCTTATTATTTTATATAAATTTTAAATTAATTTATAATTTATAAAAGGAAATTTTTATAAAATTTATTGACTTATATACATTGATATATTTATAAAATAAATAAAATTTCCAATTTAGAAATTTATACTAAGTATATCCTTTTATATATAAATAATATAGACTTACCTTAGAATTTATGATATCTATTAGATTTATCATTTTACTTTAATTTATAATTTATTTTGAATTCATTCTTGAGATTGTAAAGGCATTTTTGTAAATATGTTGAGAAATTTTCAGAATCAAACTTAATTAAAATAAAATAAATTTTTAATTTATTTATTTTATATTTGTAAACCAATTTTGAATTTATCTTTTATTTTAAAATTCCCAACAAATTAAATTTATTTTAAGAATGCTTTCGAACTTCTTAATTCAGGTAGTGTTGGTGCTGTAGTTTATTATATCCTGATTCTAAAAAAATTTAAAAGTCTTATATTAACAAAAGTACGAAAAAACTGGATCCAAAGAGTTTGGTACCTAGAAGAACACTGCTCACTGATCAGGTGAGCTGCTATAAGCAACTATTCTCTCAAGGGGGGTAACTTACGTTCTGCTCGTTACATTGTAGCTTAGAACTTGGTTTTTAACGCAAGTCTATTCTGGAGGCTACAACAAACTCTGAGTTTACGTATTTACGCTGCCCTCGGGTCGGCATTACCAAACTCTTAGGGGATTATTTCAACGATGCAAGAGACACTGGTAAAACTATTTTTAAATTTATATTTATGAAATTCATTTATTTCATTTCCTATTATTTTATCTTTGATTTTTGTAATTTAATTACAAACTCTAGGCTGAGGATTCTGATTGTTTAGAGTATTAATTTTTTAAAATTTAATTTGCTAATTTTTATTTTTAATTATTTTTTAATTTTATTAACTTACTACTTCATAAAGTAATTTAATTTTTATTTTTCCTATACCAATAGGACTCACTAAACAATAAGTTTTCTTATTTTATAAACTTATTTACAAAATATTGGGCAGTTTAGGGTTCATTTGTAGAACCATTAAGGGCTTAAAGGAAAATCTATGATTCCAATTTAATTTTAATTTATTTAAAATTATTCTTTAATTTTAAAGTTTAATATACTCTCACTAGTATTTTAATTTTTTATATACATTATTTTTTATATTATAAACTGATTATTTACTTATAAATTTATATAACTTCCAAATATTCGTAAAATTGGAATCTAAGATTGTTCCTTGATAAATACTTTTACATTTATCATTCAGCAATACTTAGTCTAGGTTTTCTTGAGTATCAATAAATTTATAAGATTAAATAAAATAAATTTCTAGTATAATTATCAATTTATAATTCTTTTATTTCATTATATATAGTATATAAGCTTAAAATAGTTACTTATAATAATCAAAAGCATTAATTGAAATTTATATTTAAATCTATTTTAAATTAACTTATTTGTAAATTAAAAAGCATATTCAAGTTTAACAATGAAATAGAATACTTGAAATTAATTTATTTGTAATTTATTTGAAGAAATTAAAATAGTCTTATAAGAAATGTTCTTTAATTAATTTTATATTTTATTTAAATTTTTTCTTGTTCAAATACAAATGAATAGTAAAGTTAGCTTATTAAATCATAAGCTTTTATGAGAAATAAAACTATAAGAACTCTTTATTAAATGAATTGAGTCTTAAAAGGAAAAGTTTGACATAAGTTTTAAGTGAAAAATTTTATTATAAAAAAGCTTTGAGTATTTTCAAGTTTGATTTTGATTTTTCATTCTTTTAAAGCTTACTTAATACTTAAGTTCAAATCTTCTTATATAGTCACAAGTCTTTCAGTGAGATAGATTCCAAAGCAGCTGTTAAGACATGATAGTAGCATCTCCTAACTAGATTTTGGTTGATCCTACTTATATTCATTCCAAGCTCTTTCATAAAGGCTGCCCAATAGCCTCTATAAATGTTAACTCATCAAAACTTACTTTGATTAAGCTCTTGTATTCAAAGAATTCAGGTCTCTGTTCTTAATCCAAGAGTACATAAGCTCTGCTGGAGCTAGCCTGTAATGATAAGGCCCAAGAAACATGAGTGGTAATTTGAGCATGTCATACTTTGCCATTACTTCTTAAGATCTGTGATAGGGAGCGTTATCAATCATGATAACAGTATTCTTTCTCCACTCCAAATCTATATCATCTAATGTAAGTGCAAGCTTGCACAAGAAGTACATAAATGAGTGTTGATTAGTTCTTCCCCTATTCACAGTATAGAACAACTCTCCAGTACTTGACACTCCAATAATCAAGTTCATTTGACTAAGCCTCTAAGATTTTGTAACCCTATTCTTAACATAAGGAGCTGTCCAGCCTCTTCTTCTCTCATCAGTCTAGTGCAATACTGATTCATCAATGTTAATAATTCTCTTGCCTTCACTTAGAAAGAGTATGAATTGTTAGGCTGCATACTAGCGTTGAAGCTTACTACTGTTATTGTTATGAAGGTTCGTTATCTACTTAACTTACTTGTATGTCATCATTAGTTCATTCTTAAGGAACCTTCGAATCATCTACTTTGAACAGTGAAGCTGGATCTTTGACACTAAGCTTTTCTGTATATCTGATATTTAGATAGGCACTTAGTCATAAGTAAGCATATTCACTATATGAGTGCGAGCCCTGCTGTGCAGCTTCTTATACTTGCCTCTATTAACTTACTTAAGATTCCAAAAGTTTGCTTTTTTTAAGGGATTGTTAAGGTACCTTCTTAACTTATAGTATGAAATGCCAAGCCTCTTCATAATCTGCTAGCAGTTTAGCTTTTCAGACATCCTTAGTCTTTGAGATTCCTGAGCCAGCTTTAGCTCTTTTTGCTGCTGCTCCTTTTCTTTCCTCATGATCTTGAGTTATCTTCGAGGCACTATAGCTTAAAGCTAAGTATGCTGTCCAAAGACTGGAAGTGAGTCTTTCATTTTATGGTTCTCTAATACTTTCTATTCTAATTCCTTCATATCAATTAAAGGGGCTCTTTCGAGCATACCTTAAGGTTCTAATTCTGATTAGGTATAGTCAGTGTAGATCTCAAGTGTGATCTGGCCAAGAGTCTATATTTAGTGGCCATCTAGTAACGATTCTTTAAATCCTCCTAGTTTACTTACTCTATAGGTTTCCTTAGGATCAATAATAAAGCCTTTGAAATTCAAAGATTCTAATGAATCTTCCAGATCATAGTAGTAGTTAAGCATCTCTTTTTTGCTTACAGTCTCTATCTCAACATCAGCAACTGTAATGTTCCTTTAGTATAACATATTGGTTGTTATGTAATCTGCAGTATTATGCTTTCATCATCTGTTTCACTACTTGAGCTTCGCTCACTATCTGAACTACTAGAGCTTTTATCTTCTTCCTCTTATTGGAAAAATTCAACCAGCTTAGACTATCTCTTTTTAGAACTTGATTCCATAAGTTCAGTGCTTAATTTCCTAATAATGAATTACTTTGGTGCTGGTAGGAAATCCGCATGCGGAAATCGGATCATGCTGAAGGCATTTCATAATAGTGAAAATGACTATCTCATTATAGTAACAGTGCTGTCTTCATGAGCCAATATTTGGCTATTTAAAACGGCTGATGGCACCCTCCTATTAGAATTTAATGAACCAAGCGTAACTTACTGGCATCAATGTTTAAGAACTAGCTTAGAAGTGCAAAAGCAAGAAAGAGCTCTACAACTTTCTCACCCAGGATTGTCGGGCCTTCTTACCCAAGCCTGATTCAACCAACATTTACTTCTTCAAGTCCATCATAAGAGCAAAGAAGGAGGTAAGCATCTCTCCTTAATTGTAACCGTCTTCATAGTACATCAGAAGAGAAGACGTCAAAGTGTCCGCAGTGCCTCACATAGAGGGACTTACAGTCCAGGACTTCCTCGATTATGCGAGAGACATCCCCAGACTACTCAACTTTCTCCCTGATGAGCGAGACTGGGTCCACTTAGACAGGCAATGGATCTGTGATTTGCTCTATACCTTAGACACCGACGGTGTCACCAACATGATTCACGATGCAATGCTTTAACGGAAAGAGAGGCTTGAGCAAAGCAGAGACCTAGTCATTGAAATGAGACCTGAATTTGTTGACGCACTCTCTAGATGCCTCAGCTTCAGCAGTAAGTTTACTCTCTTTACATTTCCTTTGTAGCCGAGAGAGGCAAAGCAGTGAATCTCATGAAGGACTCATCTAAAAGAAAGAGAACAAGAGATGAAATTGAAGAGGTGAAAGATTATGAGACAGCCTTGAAGTCAGACAGACAGCTCTTTCTATAAGAAACTAAGAGGCTGAAGCAAGAGCATGATAACTTGGAAAGTGAAGTACTTGACTTACGCAAAATGAAGGAGCAAGTTATGCAAGACTTCGGCTCTCAGAATCTGGAAGGGCAGGTGCAGAACTTCAGCCTTTGACTTCTGCTGGTCTCTATTCTCATCTATTCTCTGAACACTACTAATAGAAAGAGTTAGAATATGGTGAATTCTTTTAGAAATTAAGCTTTAAAATCATCTTCTTTTTAACCCCTCTCTTTAGGGGTTCCTATGATCTATATCACTTTTCAAGTTTCTCTTTTAATTTGAAGCCTTCTTCAACCAGGCTTCCATACTTTCTTCGACCTCTTCATGCTCCTTGTAAGTTTCACTAAAAGACTTGTCTCTGCAACTCCTCCTTACAAGTATAACTCACTTTTCAACTAAGTCCTTAATCTGCTCTGCCTTCTCATAAGCCTTCCTACTTCTCTTATTAGTCTATTTCTTTCCTTCCTTGCTCTTCGATCTTTCTCTGCCTGGCTCTTAAGTGATCTCCTCATATTGGCGCCTCACGCCGTTTTTGAAGATCTTCTCAACTTCACTAATAGGCTTGTCTTAGAGCACAGGGTTCTGGCTCATCTTCTCTACAATGAATTCTATGATAGAAGGTTAATAGAACCCTAATTTACTTTGAGTGTCTGGCTCTTCAGCCACAGCTTCAGTTTTCATTTCCTCTTCAGAGGCCTTCTTTGCTTCCTCGATATCCTTTTTGGCTCCTATGAAAGAACTTTCTACTTTTTCGACTATCTTCTCCACTATAGCCTTTACAACTGCAACTTAATGATCGATGGCTATAATCTATTCAGAAGGAACTTCGGGCTCCTTTGCTTGATCAATAATATCCATATCAATAGCTTCTTATTTGTCTTACAAATTAAATTATACTTCATTGAACTTTTTGTCTAATATAAGGTCGATCTCATTCTACTCTACGTAAAGAAGCTACTCAGCACTATCTTTGGAGTTGAGTCTATACAAAACTCTTTGCCATCTGCCCTTAGTATTAAGTCTTCCAATTCTTCCTATAATCTGCTCTTCAGACCTTTTAGAGAAGACATCTGCGATGATGAGGTAAGAACCTCCGTTCTAGTTGATTTCATCATTCGTCTGAATGTCAGTCCCTCTTCCATGAGCTTCATTCAGCAAGTATATTCCATATTCCTTTTTCGCATTCTTCATTAAGTATCTGCCTTCAATCATGGATTCGATATTGGCGGCTTGCCCTCTGCTTAAACTTGTGAAGTCGTAGCCCGATCTCAAAAGGCCTATCTCTATTGCATTATAGTTAGTTGAAGCCACTATTAGAACTGGGGAGTGGCTTAGCTGCTCTATTATAATTTCTTTGATCTTAGCCAAGTAATCACTCTAATTAGTGCTCACAAACACATCCGGGTATTGAGTCTTTTTATTTCCCTAGAGTTTATCAAGAGTGGGAAATACTACAGGTGTAGCTTGAAAAGCTAGCTTTAAACAGTTCTCTTCAGTAAAAGAGAGATTGCTTCCAGAAAATCCTATCACTTTATGAGCTTGCTGAAAGTACTCAAGAGAGTTGATTATAGTATCAACAGAGCCATCAAACATAATCCAGTCGTACTCGTCCACTAATACGTAGCTTTGCTACCATACACTCACAGCCTTGCTGTTCTTTTGCATCTTCTTTAATTAGGGCTAAGTGTAGAAATAGATGCCAGTATCTTTGGCAAAGAAGTTTAGATTGCAATTAAGCTACATTGCTTTAATGACTCTCTAGTATCGTTTGAAGTCTCTTTGCACTAAGTGCTCATTCTTGCTGAGTATAAAGACTGATCTTTAAGTTTTAAGAGCAATAAGGATTGCTAAAGCAATGCATATTAGGGTCTTCCCATTGCCAATACCAAAATGAATGAAGTGATTGCTGTTAAGGTTGTCACAGATATAGTTTAAACATAAGACCTGAGAGCAGTAGAATTTGAAGCCTAAATTTTACTCCAAAGTTTCTAATTCGGCACTTACTCTTAAGAGTTCCTCTGGAGACCTGCTATTGAATCTGGATGCTACTTGGTTTTATAAGTTCTCATTCTTGAATAGCTAAAGAAGGTCATTAACAGCCTTTTCAGAGAAGGCTTCCATAGTCCTTGGCAATTGCATTATTCTATCAAGGTCAGAGAAGTCACAGTTTAGACAGTTGTCAATAGTGTGAATGCTTAACTATACATTTTTCTCGACTTGCGCATTCACAATCAACTACTATACTTTCCTGATTTGTTCAATCTTCCCTACCCATTATTGATCTCTGCTTTGCAGTCTTGAAGCAAGGCCTTTCATAAAATGCACCATTGAGACTTTGTCGATGACTTCTTGCTTTTATAAGAAGGTTGCCCTTGTTGAAGATATGTAGTCTTTTAAAGACTCTAAGTTAGGGGCAGAGCATAAGGCACATATTCTTACAAAGTACTCTGTATACTCTACAGGAATGTCTCTTATAAGGTTTAATCCACAGTCTTGCTTAAGCAAGATAATAAAAGGCACGTTCATTATAAAGAAGGAATTTGGTATTAGTTTGATGACCTAAGGGTCAATTGAAAAGTAGTGCCATGTTTAAGCCAAAAGCTGAATGATGCCTGGATTAGAGTCGTTTAGCTTCTAGACTATAGCAAGCTGCTTACTTAGACATGTTGCCTCAGTAATAAAGACCAAGTTGGCTAAGCCTATAGCTTGTCTAGCATTGGGTGACCTTATAAGTAAGAGAATTGCTTCTTATATTAAGTTCTCTTCTGGCTGATATTTTTCCCCTGTATAGTAACTGAGGGCAGCCAAGAAGATACGAGCCTTGGAGTCTTAGTCTAGCTTTTAGTTACTTGAGATCAACTCTGTAATTAAATAGAAGAGCCCTTGGTTCACTTAGGGTTCATTTGCCATCTCAAAGTGCTAAAGGAACGAAAAGAGTGATTGGGTGTTGCGGGCCATTATATCTTGAAGGATCTGTTCCATTTATTAATAATTTGATTATTTGAAACTTTCAAAGTGCTTGACCAACATCTCATGGCCAATGATTGAGCCATAGTTAATAACCAGCTAAGGTAAGGGTCTCGGAGCTTGCATTGATTCACTTGCTAAGCTCACAGTAGTCTGGAACTCACTCACCTTCATTTCCTCGTTTGAGAGGGAGTTGTTAAGATTTTCAGAGACCAGTGACTTGGTATCACTGCTGTTCTTGGCTTTCTTGCTTTTGTTATTGTTTATAAACTTTCTCACAACGTTCTTAAAATCCCATGTCTTTTAATAGCCTTTGAAATCCTCCTGCTACAACAGGAGACTCAAATCATAGTTGTTTAAATGTAGGAATTCCTTTGCTCTATTGATTTTGACGCTATCTTGGGCTCCCTTGTACTCAGCTTTAATGCCCTTCACTTTGCCGCCCTCATCAATATTAGCCTTGGCTTCAAGATTTTCAAAAATCCGATCACCCTGCTCAAGAAGTTGAGCTAACTATTCATTTGAATTATCATTCCTTAACTCTAATATAGGTGCTTAGTAAAGGAAAAAAGCTTACCAGGGCTTCGTTCTTTAATCTATAGGGGAAAAGACTCAGCAAGCTGATCCCGCTCTTGGGCTGGATTCATGGTATTTTTAAGTTTTGATTATAGTATTATATACTGGATTTTTAAATTTAATAGGTGGATTATTAAAAAATACCACTGGATTCTTCAAATTTACTATAAGAAAAACCTCTCTCCTTCACTTATCCAGTGGATTTAAAGAGCTACAGCCCGCAAACCAGTTCAAATGCATTGCTTATGTTAATACCAACATATAAAGGTGAAAAAAGTAGGCTTGCAAGAAATGGCGGACCCGCCATGGGTCTTTTGAGTGCTTTTCGAGTCTGGCCTCATTGAAAATTGGCTTTTTGGAAAAATCGAAAAATCCGAGGGCCTAATGGCGAATTCAACCCTACACTGTTCATAACGTACATATAACCAGTAGAAATGTGCAGTGAAAGTAGAATGGAAAGCAAAGGCACTCGTTTTCGAAAATCGAGGTCATGGTTGAAGGGGGTCCAGACTGGCTTTGGATTCTAGACTTCAGACTGGATTTTAGACCCTATAAGAGGGGGGTTTATACTAAAGTTGAATTTTTGCAAAAAGTAGTTGGGAAAGCTACTGGATTTTATGGACATATGGACTTAGTATAGTATAAGGAACACTTTCAACAATATATGATCACTAGAACACTCAAACTGCAATTAGCAGCATTCTTAAAGACTCTCTTTCTAAGACTCTTGAATTGGCCCTCTCATAATAAGTTAAATTGTGAAGTTTGGAATTTCGCTATTTATCGATATTAAATCATCACTATACCAACTTATACATTTATCACGCATATATGTATTGGGGTTTATATATATATTCATTATAGATGTGTTCAAATTCGTGGCAGTTAACTTTCTGGAAACCTAGGCAATATGGTACTTGCTAGATTGATAATTCAAAAATCAGCTGGACTTTACTAATGGCGGTATGCCTCTATCGCATTCCTGAAGCGAGTTAACTCGACTTTAATTTGAGCATTAAAAATAATTAAACAAATCACCAAAACTTTAAGTCGAGTTAACTCGCTTCAGGAATGCGATAGAGGCATACCGCCATTAGTAAAGTCCAGCTAATTTTTGAATTATCAATCTAGCAAGTACCATATTGCCTAGGTTTCCAGAAAGTTAACTGCCACGAATTTGAACATCTATATATATATATATAATTTAATTTCCCAAATCAAATATATTCCTACAATAGAAATAGAAAAATCTATAGTCTAATAGATAGAATTAGTATTTTAAAATGCGATAAGATTAAGTTCACTGGTCTTAAATAATCTAGTCTACGATGATTCATCTTAATTAATCTAGTCTAAAATGTTTATTTTAATCTTAGCTGTACTTATTGCGCATATTTTAAGTAGAGCACTCAATAGAGAGACATTACTTAAAATGAGGTCAAATATTTATATCGTTTATTAAATTTATAGTTAATTTCACAAAGCTAGCAAGAGAAACTAAAGAAAATAAAAATAAAAAAATGTTACAGAAGAAATTATAGTGTAAAAATGTTTCTCAAGAAGAGGAAAATAAAATGAAACTTTATCGGATATAGAAACAAATCCAGATTTATAAAATTCAGGTCAAGAGTATCACTTAGATGAAATTGCATTGAAGAAAGTAAAAGGGGAAGTGTTTTAAAAAGACTAAATATCTTTTTTGTTATTTTGTTTTTTTTTAATTATTAAATTAGAAAGTTAATTTCTAGGTGAGGTACCAATTTCACTTAGGGCTTTCTAATAGAGCTTTCTATTATACTAAGGCCTATCGAGGGTAGGTAGGGAGTTGCTGGGCACAACGCATGAGGGACCATTCGGAGGGGTTTAATCTGTCAGCTATTACACTCTTCAAGTTGGCTAAATCCTAAGATTTCCCTGCATTAATGAGTTTGCCTGGCTTGAGTTCAGTTCCCTAGGTAATAGGGAGTATGATGAAGGTACGCTCTGGGTGAGAAGACGAAAACCATTCAAGTCAACGATAAGGATTTTTATCCCAAACCGGGTTAGGGTGATGAAGCTACCATAGCTAAAGGACAGGGATTACGTTTCCCAGCAGCGGTGGGAACGGTAAGCATTTTTCTCCAGCTTCTCTCACTCTAGTTAAATTTTACGGGCTCTGTCCCCGGGTTATAACTGGCTGACAGACATCTTGATTCAGGAAAAGACTGGGTGATTAAAAACCACAAAACTTTTTCAGTAGTTTGATTGAGTTTTTGATTAATAAAATAGACTATTAGTGCATACTTTATTAGGGTTTTAATGTTTAAATATTAGTAATTTAAGTGAGTAAAACAAGCGAATTTTAAAATATTTCACACAAACATAAGCTTAGAATGTGGCAGTTCTCTGAATTTTATCTTTCTAAGATGATGTTTAAGTGTTTCTATTGTTTGTTAATTCTCTTAACTTGGCTTGATAAAAGTTAAGTATGCAAGTTCTCTGAGACCTCCATTTATTTTATTTTTATCGAGATATTGCTTGATTCTCTGATTAGAATCTCTCTCACCCTGCAGCTAAAGTAATCGTTTCTTGGCATGGCGCTCTCTATTATTATTACTGCTAGAGCCCAGATATCCCATTAAATGTCTCCATCTCTCCAATCCTCTCTTTCTGGAAAATAGCCAGGAGTGCCGTATACATTTCCTTATGCAAAGGCTTGCACTCTTTGAGCTCTGTTGAAGTCAAGAATATAAACTCTAAGAGGCTGAAAGTTCATCATGATGTTCCCTGGATTTAAGTCTCTACGAAAATAACATAGCTTGTGAAGCACTTCAATCCCTTCAACTATCTGCTATACTATCTAGCTAATTTATCTCTGACATCTATTGTCAGATAAGAATTATCTGTAAATCATTTCAAATAAAGGAAGCCTGAAGGCTACATGATCTTACCAAGTAAAATAGCATCAAGCTAGATGATATGCCTGCACTAATTTAACTTTGCCTTTTAAAGAGCATAATACTCA
This sequence comes from Oxytricha trifallax, assembly GCA_000711775.1. Taxonomy (NCBI): domain Eukaryota; phylum Ciliophora; class Spirotrichea; order Sporadotrichida; family Oxytrichidae; genus Oxytricha; species Oxytricha trifallax. The sequence goes on from ARYC01025606.1 coordinate 127,171, forward strand.
TTTGCAAATTCCATTTGGAACTTGTCATCAGCAAGTAAGTAGTTGAAAGGATATATATTGTAAGCATATTAGTCATCAGTAATGACTCTCTAATCTATTTTTCTTCAAGAGTGAGGTAGCTTCTAAGCAAGAATCTAAGTCAATAATTTTTAACATGGGAATCTTCATTGCCTCTATTTTAACCATGATTTTATTGATCTCAGAGAGTGAAAATTTCTTGACTGCTTTCTTCATTTTTACTTACTTCTAGACTTCAACTCTAAGAGACTCCACTAGATTTCTTGATCTCTTCTTTTAAATGAATCTATTCCCTGTAGGTTCATGAATAAAGAAAAAACTTTAATTGTGCTTTTTCTTTAAGTGCACTTTGAGGTCTCTTGAATGAGAATATGGCTTTTCTCAGAACTCACAGACATACTTCCCATCTTTCTTTTAATGCTTGAGATATAACCTTGGTATATCGTTGTGTATATCTCTCAAGTGTCTCTTGTAAGTTGACTTGTAAGGGGAAAATTTATTGCATTCTTTGCATTAATAGTCAACTTTGGCTGGTAATTATTGATGCTCTATGGCGGGTTGTTTAACCTCCTTCTCAATTTGCACAGCTTCTATGATGACCTCCTACTTAACTTATATTTAAATCTCAAAGCTAAACGGTCAAAGTTGCATAAATAGGCTCCCACTGAGTACAAGCGTCTCTGGTCTCTACTTTTCTTGGTTGCTGAAAAGATAACTTTTATTGACTTGATCCAAGTAATGTCGCTCTTCTCGAAAGTTTAGCGCTCATATTAGTTTTCTGATATATTTTTATTATAATAATGATAAAATCTACCAAGATAAACTAATATAGTATTGAATGAGACACTCTGGTAGATTCTTTGCAGAGAGGTAAGAAAATTAACTAACCATAAAAAACTGTAAGTTGACATATTTTATGAGAATTTTATAAATTTTAGTAAATTAAAATACTCCTAATGAAGTTTTGTTTCTCTAGGAGGTCCTCCAAAACAAGTTTAAACTTGATTTGGTGGACCTCCTAAAATAATTAAACATTATTAGGAGCAATTTAATGGAGATAGTTTGATAAAAATGGAACTCAATCTGTGAAACTTGGAGCAAGTTTTTCAATGCTTCTCCGTATATCTTTTCAAGGTTGACCTCCAGTAGTCCTCCCTATTTAGTAGTAAGATTTAATAAACTTAGAATGGATATATATAATTTTGAATTTCATTAACATTTCAACAAAGAGGAAGCAAGATGGAGTCTATGAATGATGCAATGAAGAGAATTTATTCTCAAAATTTAATAGGATAATTTCGAAGTAAAGAGGACATTTATAGATATCTGGTATAGCAAGGTAAGTTCTAAAGTAAGATTAATAAATCCATTATAGTTGGATTATTCTTGCCAACTTAGGAGGGAACTAAAATCTCATTCTTAATAGCCTTACTGAGTGAAAATAAATAAGCTTTTAAGTCTAATGAAAATAGGATGATATAGATACCTAACTACCCTGAAATATCAGTGACAAACCTATATGACGATGCTATGAGTGATCCGAACGTAGCTCTCTACCTTCCATCAAAAAAGCTACAGCTCTCTAATAAGTTGCCAGAGAGAAACTTCTTCTTTGGTGTTCTTGCAACTCTGAAACCTGAGTACTTAAATGAAGTTATTTAAGAAGCTCACAAGAAATGATACAGCATCTCTCTTGAAGAAAAAGAGAAGCAAGGTATTAAAATAAGTGATACCTGCTGTAGAAACTTCAAAAGCATCCTTTCATCTCAAGTAAGCTTAGTCTTCTAACTTTATAGAAAAACCTGATACTGCTATTTTTTTATGAAATAGCGCAGCAAATTAAACAGAGAGAGAAAGTCTCAAATAAAGCATGAATTGTTGTGTTATGATTTAAAATCAAATAAATTTTAACATATCACTCTTTAATACTAAAATCAAAACATCAATCTTAGTCGTGCGTATACGTATCTGAGTGAGTTGACATGGCAGATTCTGTGACGTGGCAGGCATGAAGTAGAAAACTCCGAAAAAACCATTCTCGCTATTAGCTAGTCTTCTCCCAAAATCAAGATGTCATCCCAGTTTGTACTGTGGACAGAGTTCATGAGATTCAACTAAATAACAGAAGATGCAGAAAAATGCTTACCGTTCCCACCGCTGCTGGGAAACGTAATCCCTGTCCTTTAGCTATGGTAGCTTCAGTACCCTAACCCGTTGCGAGAAAAATCCTTATCGTTTGCTTCAATGGTTTTCGTCTTATCCTTTCGAAACCAGAGCGTACCTTCATCCTGCTCCCTATTACCTAGGAAACTGAACTCTAGCCAGGTAACTCATCTAATACAGGGAAATCTTAGGATCCAGCTCACTCGAAAAATGTACTATGACAGATTGAGTCCCGCCGACTGGTCCCTAATGCGTTGCACCCAGCATTAGAAAGCTCTATCAGAAAGTCCCAAGTGGTTAGTACCACCTAGCAATTAACTTTCTAATTTAATAATATAAAGCATGAATAGAGTAAGAGACTCTTCAAAGATTTCTAAAAGTCAGACGAGATGAACAGAGATACAGGAGCTGGCACTAAGAGAAGAAACATAGGCCTAGGCAAGCCTTAAGAATAAGAAAAGAAATAGAAGCCAAATCCATTTACGGGCAAATTTAATATGTGAACTTATTCATTCGTTTAAATCTAATACTTATTTATAAACACAAAATCTCCCTTCTCTTGCGCACATTTTAGCTTCTCATCACTGACTCGTTTAGCAGCATCTTAATAAAATCGACTGTATCTATCTTTAAATCATGCATCAGATGGTAGAGCAGCAATTTCTTATAATGACCTTTCAATAACCCCTAATATAACTCAATTCCATTGAACTAAGGGCTGTAAGGAACATTAAATACAGGTGATATATTTAGCCTCTCATATTCTTTCATTGAGTCTTTGGTAAACTGACAAGTTATCAACGAATAGAATAATCTCTTAGTCAGCGTACTTTTCTCTGAGTTATTGCAAGAACTTAATATATTATTCTGTCTTTATAGAACGAGGGTGAATAACATAAGTCTCGGGCCACTATCTTCACTTATTCCACCAAGAATAGCATGAGTTTACACCTTAACCTTTTAATCATAAACTTCTATATTACTATACCTTTTGTACCAAGACCTTGATATGAAGGTATTAAACATGAATACTGCCTCATCAGCGTTTATGAACTTATATTATGCTCTTAAGACCTTTGCATTTAATCGAATATATAATTTAAATTAGTCTTATAAAATGGAATATTAAAGTCAATCACTCTCTTAATGTGATTGACTGTCTTGTAAAATATTCCGTTCTTTTATATATGTTAGCTATCGATTAAGCAGATATGTGAAGCTCAGGAAATTGGCGATGAAACATCACAGCTTTCTAGACCAAAGAGAAGTGAGCCCAGTACTTTAGAGTCTTATCATTAATAAGATAGTCAATATGATGCTGCTAAAATTTTAAGGGTCTCTTAGGCTTAGAATTAAGATGTTATCTCTTTAAATTCAATGCTAATAGACAGTGAGACCTCACAGTTGCTGGAGATTTATGGAGTAGCCTTGCTATAGACGTATAATTCAGAACAGGCTTGAGTTTTTCACTATATTAATCACATCCATATCTCATCTTAAACAATATATATATATAAACCCCAAAACTTATGTTCGCAAAGAAATGTGAAATTGATAAAAATTTTAATTGATATCGATAAATAAGGAAATTTAAAAGGCTTCAATTTAACCTATTATGAGAAGTCTATATCACGGAGTTTGAAAAAGGAGTTTCATTAAGTCCTGACCAATATAGATTTTGCGTTCCATAGTTATTTCATCGATAAGTCTAATCCTTTAACTATGGTGATTACTCATGACTATAAAATACAGTAGGTATCTTGGTTCATTTCTTCAAAATTTAAATTTTAGTATAATACGCCCCTCTGGGAGGACCTAAAATCCAGTCTGGAGTCTAAAATCCAAAGCCAATCTAGACACTCCTTAACCTTGACTGCAATCATCGATAATGCTTCCCTTTGCCTTTCACTACCATTCCAGTGCTCAGTCTTGATAGTTGTGTGGTTGTTGTTAATAGCATAAGATCGATTTAGGCATTAGGTCCTTGGATTTTTTCATTTTTTATAAAAGTCATTTTTCAATGAGCCCTGCCCCGGAATTCACTAAAAAGATCCATGGCGAGTCTACCATTCATTGCAATCTTACATTTATCGTTCTATAATGCTTTTATCTGGATAAGCTATATATTTGGGTTGAGTTGCTGATTTTTGCGGTTTAAATCCACACGATAGATGGAGAAGAGGGATTTTCCATATAGAAAAATTTAAAAATCCAGCCCTATCTTTTAATGATCCACCTATTAAATTTAAAATCCAGCAGGTAATACTATAATTAAAACTTAAAAATTCAATGAATCCACACCAAGAGCGGGATCATCTCGCTTATTCCTTCCACCTCTAGAATGAAGAACGAAGCCTTGTAACCTTTTTTTTTATTGCTAAATACCTATATTAGAGTTAAACAATGATAATTCAAATGATTAGTTTAATCAAGTTCTTGAAGAAGGGGATCGGATTTTTGACAATCTGGAAGCCAAAGATAATATTGATAATGGCGGCAAAGTGAAGGGCATTAAAGATGCGTACAAGGGAGCCCAAGATAGTGCCAAAATCAATAGAGCCAAGGAGTTCCTACATCTAAACAACTATGATTTGAGTCTTTTATTGTAGTAGAAGGGTTTCAAGGGCTATAATAAAACATTGGATTATAAAAACATTGTGAGAAAGTTCAGAAACAACAACAAAAGCAAGATGGCTAAGAACAGCAGTGAAACTAAGTCGCTTGACTCTGAAAATCTTAACCAACTTGTATAAAACAAAGAAATAAATGAAAGTAATTTCTAAACAACGTTGAGCTTTGCCAGTGAACCAATACAAATACCACGGCCCTTACCTAAACTCGCCGTTAATTACGGATAAATCATTGGCCACGAGCTGCTGGCCAAGCACTTTCAAAATTTCAAATAATCAAATTATGAACAAAAGGCACAGATCCTTCAAGAAATATTAACCCGCAACACTCAATCGATATTTTCGTTCCTTTAGCACTTTGAGACGGCGAATGAACCTCTAGTTAATGAAAGGCTATTCTCCTTAATAACAGATCTGATATCGAGCAACTGTAACATCGTATAAGACTCCAAAGCTAGCATATTCTTAGAAGCCCTTGGCTATTATTCAGGAGAAAAGTACCATGCCAAAGATGCATTAATATAAGAAGCAATTCTTTTGCTTATCAGATCACCTAATGCTAGACAAGCAATAGGCTTAGCCAACATGGTATTTGTTACCGAGGATGCATGCTTAAGTAAGCAGCTTGCTTTAGCTTAGAAGCTAAACGATTCTAATCCAGGCATAATTCATCTTTTGGCTTCAAAGTGGGATTACTTTTCTATTGACACTTAGATTATAAAACTAATGCCGAATTCCTTCTTTATGCTGAACGTCCCTTTTATCATTATGCTCAAGCAAGACTGTGGATTGAACCTTATAAGAGAAATTCCTGTAGAGTATACTGAGTACTTTGTAAGGATATGCGCCTTATGCTAAGCCCATAGTTTAGAGTCCTTAAAAGACTAAATTTCTTCGACAAGGGCAACCTTCTTATAAAAGCAAGAAGTCATCGACAAAGCCTCAATGGTGCACTTCATGAAAGGCCTTGCTTAAAGGCTGCAAAGCAGAGATCAATAATGGATAGGGAAGATTGAACAAATTAGAAAAGTTCAATAGTTTATTGTGAATGGTCAAGTTGAGAAAAATGTATCGTTAAGCATCCACACTATCAATAACTGCCTCAACTGTGATTTCTCAGAGCTTGAGACGATGATGCAATTACCAAAGGCTATGGAAGCCTTCTCTGATAAGGCTATTAGTGACCTTCTATAGCTAATTAAGAATGAAAATGAGACTAACGAAGCTGCATAAAGATTCAATAGTGGGTCAACAGAAGAACTCCTAAGGATTAGTACTGAATTGGAAAAACTGGAGTAAAATCTAGGCTTCAAACTCTATTAATCTCAGGTCTTGTGCATAAACTTCGCTTGCGAGAATCTCCACAGCAACCATTTCATTCATTTTGGTATTGGCAATGGAAAGACTCTCATATCAATTGCTTTAACAATCCTTATTGCCCTTAAAACTCAGAGATCCGTTTTCATTGTAAGTAAGAATGAGCACTTAGTTTAAAGAGACTTTAAAAGGTATTAGAGAGTCATTAATGCTATGCAGCTTAATTGCAATCTAAACTTCTTTGCCAAGGATACTGGCATCTATTTCTATACCTAGCCCTAACTAAAGAAGATGCAAAAGAACAGCAAGGCTGTGAGTGTATAGCAGCAAAGCTACGTAATAGTCGATGAATACGACTGGATAATGTTTGATGGCTCTATTGAGACAATTATCAATTCGTTCAATTACTTACAGCAAGCCCATAAAGTCATAGGATTTTCTGGAAGCCGTCTCACTTACACTGAAGAAAACTGCATTAAGCAAGCTTTTCAATCCACAACAGTAGTATTCCCCACTCTTAATAAACTTTAAGGAGATAAAAAGACATAAGACCCCGATATACTGGTAAGCACCAATTAAAATGAATACATGGCTAAAATCAAAGAAATTATATTAGAATAAATTACCCACTCCCCAGTCTAATAGTGGCTTCAACTAACTACTATACAATAGAGCAAGGTTTATAGAGGTCAGGCTTCGACTTAACAAGTTTGAGTCGAGGACATGCTACCATTATTGAAACTATGATTGAAGGCAGATATTTAATGTAGAATGCCTAAAAAGAATATGGTACCTTCTAACTGAACGAGGCTCACGGAAGAGGCACTGACATTCAGACCAATGATGAAATCATTTAGAACGGAGGTTCATACCTCATCATCGCCGACGTCTTCTCTAAGAGGTCTGAAGAGCAGATTATATGTAGGATTGGACAGGCTTAATACTAAGGGCCGATGGCAGAGAGTTCTATAGGCTCAACTCCAAGGATAGAACTGAGTAGCTACTAATCGTAATACAACAAGCGACTTATACGATAAAAATTCAAGATATAATATAAATTTAAGACAGATAAAAAGTTGCTGGAGACATCAATGATCAAACTAAGGAGCGTGAAATAAAATCTGATTTGGTTTCCATTAAAGATCCTGAAGCTGCGGAAGTAAAGGCAATAGTGGAGAAGATAGTAGAAACAGTAGAAACTGCTTTCACAGGAGCCATCAAGGATATAGAGGAAGCAAAGAGGGCTTCCAAAAAGGAAATCAAACTGATGCTGTGGCTGAGGAGCCAGAAATTCAAAGTAAATTAGGGTTCTATTAACCTTCTATGATAGAGTTAATTTTAGAGAAGATGAGCCAGAACCCTGTGTTATAAGACAAGCCGATCAGCGAAGTGGAAAAGATCTTCAAAAGCGGAGTGAAGCGCCAATACGGGGAGATCACTTTAGAGGCTGGCAGGGATAGATGCAGGAGCAGGGAAGGAAAGAAAAGTATAATAAGAGTGGTAAAAAGGCCTTGGAGAAGGCAGAGTAGATTAAGGACTTAATCTAAAATTGAGTTATACTTGTTAGGAGGAGTTGCAGAGACAAGTCGTTCAATGAAACTTAGAAGGAGCGTGAGGAATACGAAGAAAGTATGGAAGCATGGTTAAAGAAGGCTTCAAACTAATTGAGAAACTTCAAAAGCGATATAGATCATAGGAACCTCTAAAGAGAATGGATCAGAAATAATGATTTTAATACTTAATTTCTAAAACAATTCACCATTTTCATGCTCTGTCTATTAGTAGAGTCCAGGAAATAGATGAGAACATAGAACAATGGAATTCACAGCCTGAGGTTTTGCACCTGTCCTTCAAGATTCTGAGACCCGAAGTCTTGCATCTTGCTCTTAATTTTACGTAAGTCAACCACTTCACTTTCTAAATTATCATGCTTTTGCTTCAACCGCTTAGTTTCTTATAGAAAGAGCTATCGGTCATATTTCAAGGCCATTTTGTAATCTTTAACCTCTTCGATTTCATCTCTTGTCCTCTTTCTTTTAGATGAATTCTTTATGAGGTTCACAGCTTTGCCTCTTTCGGCTACAAATACAATAAATTGAGAATAAACCTACTGCTGAAGTTGAGGCATCTAGATAATGCGTCAACAAATTCAGGTCTCATTTCAACGACGAGGTCCCTACTCAGCTCAAGCTTCTCTTTCCGCTAGAGATGGCATCGCGGATCATGTTGGAGACACCGTCGGTGTCTAAGGTGTAGAGCAAATCACAAATCCATTGCCTGTCAAGGTGCACCCAGTCCCTCTCATCAGGGAGAAAGTTGAGTAGTCTGGGGATATCTCTCGCATAATCGAGGAAATCCTGGACTGTGAGTCCCTCTATGTGCGGTACTGCGGATACTTGACGTCCTCTATTCTGATATACTACAATAAGATTAAAAAGAAATGACAACGGGTTACCTCCTTCTTAGCTCGAATAATAGACATGAAGAAGTAAATATTGGTTAAGTCAGGCTTTGGCAGGAAGGCCCGACAATCCTGGGTGAGAAAATTGTAAAGCTCTTTCTTGCTTTTGCACTTCTAGGCGAGTTCTTAAACATTGATGCCTGTAAGCTAGGGTTGGTTCATTTAATTCTAATAGGTGGGTGCCATCATTGGCTCTAAATAACTAAAAATTGCCTCATAATGCCAGGACTGTTACTATTAATAGACGGTTATTTTCACTATAATGAAATGCTTTAAGGTCAATCAGATTTCCGCTTACGGATTCCATTTCACATCAACAGTAAATCATAATAAGAATATTTAGCATTAAGCCAATGGAATCAAGATCTAATACGGGAGCACCAAAACATATTTAGTTTTTTCAAGAATAGAGTCAGGATAATATAGCAAGTAGCTCCAATAGTGAGCTTAGCTCAAGTAGTAAAGAAGATGACGACTAGAATTCAGCTGATTATATAACAACAAATATGCTTTATTAAAGAAATCTGACAGTATCCGATGTGAAGGTAGAGACAGTAAGCAAGAGAGAGATGACCAACCTTTACTATGAGCTTAAAAATTCCATTGCAGGTGTCAAATTCAAAGGCTTCATTATTGACCCTAAAGCAATGTACCATGATAGTCGACGCGGTGAATTTAAAGAGTCCCTAATAGAGGAGCATGAAGTAATTGCCATTGGTTAGGTAACGCTTAGGCTCTACACCGAGTATGCCTAATCAGAATTAGAACCGTAAGGAATGCTCGAAAGGTCTCAATATAATGGGATAAGAGTAATGGAGAAAAAGGTTTTGGAAAACCATAAATTCAAAGAGAGTCTTCCAGTTTTCGAGAGGCATCCTTTGCTTGATGCGGTAATGCCTTGTAGATAACTCAAAATCTTGAGGAAAGAAATGGAGTAACAGTAGAGAGAGTTGAAGTTGGCTCAGGAATCCTTGAGGCTAAGTAAGTAAGATGGCTTATCGAGCTAAAAGATTATGGAAAGGCTTGGGATTTCATACTATAAGTTAAGGAGGTACCTTAACAATCCCATTAAAAAAAGCTTCGTTCTGGAATCTCAAGCAAGTAAATCGAGGGAAATAATATAAACTGCACAATCGGGCACGCACCCATATAGTGAACATGCTTACTTATGACTAGGCGCCAATTGAGATATCAGATATCCAAAAAACTCTTATTTAAAAAGTTTAGCTTCACTGCAGCAAGTAAATGATTCGAAGATTTTTAAAGAATGAGTTAATGATGACCTATAAGTAAGTGAAGTAGATAACGAACCTCCACGACAACAACAACAGCAGTAAGCTTCAGCGTTAGTATGCTGCTCAGCAGTTCGTAGCCTTTCTCAATGAGGGGAAGTGAATAATCAACATTGATGAATCTGTGCTGCACAAGACTGATGAGAGGCGACGGGGCAGGACTGCTCCGTATGTAAAGAACAGGGCAACAAATTCGTAGAGACTAAGCCAGATGAATTTAATTATTGGTGTATCTAGCACGGGTGAGCTGTTCTACACTGTGAATAGGGGTCGGACCAACCAGCATTCCTTCATGTACTTCTTGTGCAAGCTGGCGAACACTTTGGATGATATTGACAAGCGATGGAGAGAGAATACTGTTATCATGATCGATAACGCTCCCTATCATAGATCCCAAAATGTGATGGCACAGTTCGGCCTGCTTAAACTACCCATTATGTTCCTAGACCCTTATCATTACAAGTTGACTCCCGCAGAGCTCATATTTTCCTGGATCAAGAACAGAGATATGAATCCTCTGAACAAACGGGCTTAATCAAAGTAAGTTACGAATTTTTAAAATCTTTAGGGGTTATTGGGCAGGCTTCATGAAGGAGCTCGGTATGAACATTAGTAGAATAAACTAGAACTTTGTAAGAAGATTCTTCTACCATGTGTTAACCGCGACCTTGGAGTCAATTTCTCTAAAGGATTTATGATGGATACGCGTGCCAATGAATCATCACTAAACTAAAAAGAATTAAGTTAATTTAACTCGAATTTATAATAAGCTGATCAATTTAAATTTATTTCCCTTATTTTGATTTGGGGTTTCTCTACTACTATTGCTATTAATTAAAAAGATTAAATCTATAATAATTATATAAAATATGCTGTAAATTAAAATAAAAATAAAAGAGTTTATAGTTTTCATTTTTCAACATTAACATATTGATAAAGTTTAAAATGAATAAAATTCTCGTAGTTAATAGCAAATTAGAAACTTATAAATTGTCTACTTATATTCTAAAATATATCTTTAAGCCAAATTTTATATAATTATCTAAATTAACAATTATGAATTGAAAGCTAATAGAAAATAATATTTTATAGTTTTTATAATTAAGAAAATTCTAAATTTATACTTTCATAAATAAAATAAGTTGTTAATTCAGCAAGAAATATGTTATTTAAATTTAAATAAAATTATAATATTGACTATTATATCTTAAACTAAGCTTTTCTTTAGTCTGATCTGTAAAAAAGAATTTGCATTAAAATATTTTGCAGATTAATTGTAGATTTTATAAACATTGAGAAATAAAGTTTTTACTTACAAAATATGATTTTATAGTTTCTTGTAGGAAATAAATTTGAATTTAAAAGCTCATCTGTACCTATATTAATTTTACAATGTTATAATCATGATTAGATAAATATAAATATTTTATTTTGCTACTTATTTACAAAAAATTAAATTTAAATTGAATTTGTATAGGTTTTAAAATTATTATATATCTAATGAATGTAAAAATTATAAGAGAGCTTAATTCATTCTAAATTTATATGTACTATCTTATTGATAAAACTTTTTATTGTATTTTAGTTCTTGATTACAATTTAACAAATATAATATATTTTTCAATAAATTTATTGAATTACTTTTAGAGTTCATTGAGATAATAATTAGTTTATTTAGACTCTTTGATATAAAATTAATTGTTTAGTTACTTACCTTGTATCAGCTGGTCTGTAGTTTGATTGAGGTATGCCAGGTTTAACGCATTTAGGTAGCGCACAATTAGCTAAAAGGCTAAGGTCAACTTTTGCTAAGCATCGCCTACCTCTGGCGAACAACCCACAAAGTGGGGATATTATTTAAATTTGATTTTTTATTTAATTCATTGTCTGGTACAAATACTTATTTAATTAGGCGCTCTATTAAATCAATTAAGGCTTGACTACTTGTACTCCTGGCTCATTCCAAAGTTGGTTTGATTTAAAAGACCTTGACTTTTTAGTTCAAACCTGTTGATAATTATCTATTAATATTACATTTGAGCTTATTATTTATATAAATTATAAATGTATTTCTATTGTTTTAATCAAAACATAATAAATTCACTAGTCATAATCTTTTTAATTTTATATTTTTTAATTTTAATTGTGTTTAGTTTTGTTGATTTAAGTTTGGACAACTTTATCACCCATCAATACAAAACCCAAAAACTTCTTTGAACAATAATTACTGAAATGAGTGATTAACTTTTCAATACTTTATTTAACCCCCGCTTATCAGATTTCTTTGGAAATTTATGTCAATTTTTATCACAAGTATGAGCTATATTTTCTCATATTTCCCTACAAATTTTCAATTGATGCTTTTGAAATATGATAATTGCACTATCTATTGACTAAGTATTATAGATTGCTTGAGTTTATCTTCAATTATCTTCAGCTGTACTAATCGATATCTTGCTTGAAGAAATAAGGAGTTTATTTTGTAGAATTAAGAAACTGCGAAGGGAATAATTATAATAGTTGCAGCCAGACACACTTTTGCTGCAGCTGCTTTAACTTATAGTGTTTTAAGTTTTATTGAGATGTTAAAATTATGATAGCTTTAAAGCTAGATTATATGTTGATTTAAGTTTTTTATCTTAGAGAGTCATTGTTTAAAACAGTGTCTCTCGAGAATTTTTTAATTTTTTAAAGTATAAATAAGTCATTGTTAAAAATAATCATATATTAACTTCTCTAATAAAATATTTTTTTTTAATATAACTTAATTACATCCTTAAGGATATAGTCATAAATCTGTTAGGATTTTTAGGGTGCCTTATTAGGATTCCTTAATTTAACTTAGTGGTAAATATTGATATTTTAACTTAAGATAGAAAAATGTTCTAATTCTATTAGGAATTATCTTATTTCCTTTTAGATATCGAGAAATTTATTTAATAATATTGAAAAATATTGAAAAAAATGTTGATAAAAAATGTTGAAATTTTGAATCCTCGAGAGACACTGTTTTAAACGATGACTCTCGAAGATCATAATAATATGAAGTTTAGATTAAATAATTAAAAACTTAAATATATTTTAAATTAATTTTAATTATAAAAAAAATGGAGATTTTTAGATTAAAATCTCCTTATGTCTCCTTGAGCATCAATCAATTCTTTAATCAGATGCAACAATTGTAAATGTCTTGAGTTGGGGAAAGTAAGGCCAGCAAAGCTCTGTCAAACTCCCTACTCACTAATCTCTTGAACCTATGATGGCATTACCTTACAGCCTATCATATTATGTTGCAATGATGTATATCTACATTTCATCGTCAGAAAGTTGTCAGTTAATCCAAAGAGGAAAAGATCTGGAATCAAAATACGTTAAGGGCTAGTCTAATAAGAGCTTAAATTTGAACGGCCTCCGCACGGACCGTAGATCCTTAGTACCTCAGCAAATATTGAAGTAACATCCTCCATATTTGTTTGAAGATAATGTTAAGTAACAGAGCTCCAACTTATCCTAAGAGAGTATAACAGAGCCTTGAGGCTATAAAAAGTTATAGTCGATACAATTAATTGACCTAGGGCTCTCTGCACGGGCCGAATATTCCAGATATCTTCACAACCATTTCTCAGTTTAGTTGTAGAAATTAGTATTCGTAATCTACTCAGCGTAGCCTATCACTTTGCTTCAAAAAGTTTTCTTCTAAAGGCATTCAGTTTGGACCCATTGAATGAATAAGAAAAGTGCTTAGGCGCTTATGTCTTTGGAAAAAGCTTAAATACATGCCTTTAACAAATTTTGGAATTTCCTAGCAAGGGGTTTCAGCAGCCAAATTCCACTGACCTAACACAACTCAGGCCCAAAACGAACGAATATGCAATTGAATTGGCCTGAATCTCAGCCATAAGAGATGTAGTGGTCACTCAACATGAGAATTTTTCGAAATTTCCCTGAAAAGTTAAAAGTTAAATTTTAATGCTTCATCATGTCAGTCATTAACACAAAGTGAAAGCTTGAGCTTGCCTTCGTCCCAATCGTCGAACGAGTTCCTCTTATATCTCCATCTTTTTTGGTATTCGGAGAGGGATATCGTTATTTGTAGAGTAAATAATTTCTAGCTAAAAATAGAAAATTCGGACCAAGTTCAACCTCACATCATGTTTTTAGATTTTTTGGCAAAAGTTAGAGTCTTCCTTACGCCATTTTTTTGGTGGATCAACATTGACATTGTAAAAAAGTTTTGAAATTTCAAAAATTCCCTGAACTCGATCAAAGTCATGTACAAGCGTCAATTGGGGCTTAAAATTGTTTGTCTGCTCATTAGAAGTGAATACTGTGGGATTAAACAAGAGTCTTGTGTGTTGAATATTTTCAATGGTACCGATGACTTTTATTGATCAAGAACTAGAGAAAATCATAACACTTCGGATATGAGTCTATGAGGAAAGTTGATTCTAAGGTGTATTTTATGAGCGCTTCTACAATGGTGCTGATGGAAATAGAAAGTGTTTATGTTTAATTGTGTCATTTTATATGGCTATATTTGTTATGTAGATAAAATTCTATTTTTTATTATGGCATGTGTCAATGATCTTTGTTACAATTAGAGTTAGCTATTTCCATATTTTATTTCCTATTAAAATTGAATTAAATAATTTGTTAACCTTTAAAATCAATGAACTTTATAGATTGGGGTTTTGGGGTTTATATATATACTCACTGTCATAAACTGAGCCCAAACATCGCATATACTAACTTAAAATACTAATATTTAAACATTAAATCCCTACATAAATCCTATTAAAACCCTAATAAAGTATGCACTAATAGTCTACTTTTATAAATCAAAATCTCAATCAAACTACTGAAAGGGTTTTTGGGTTTTGATTACGAGACTGATTTTTACGGAATTTTCTACTTCATGACTGATTTTAGTATTAAACAGTGATATGTTAAAATTTAATTTATGTTAATCAAATTAACTAACTAACTAAATAATAAATGTTTTTGCTTTTTCTCCATAATGGTTGGTAGTGTCATATAAATTCTTGCGATTATTTTAATTTTCATGTTATTTGCACTACTGGAAATAATATGTCCTCATAAAAGAGCTCTGATCTCTACACTCTATTTCTTCTTTATAATACTAAGCAATTTAAGTGGACATTATTCAGCAATATTTGATAAAATTTTTCAAGGTTCCGATTGGCTGTTTTGTACAATGCTAACTTCAATGCTGTTCCCCTGCTTTGTATTTATTCTTTGCTTGATAATAAATTTTGCCAATTGATTCGAGCAATCATCATCAGCGATGATTTTTCCTATGATAATTATGTCAGTTCTAATGTAATGCTTTATGTCTGTGCCTAATGTATCCCTAGACTCTTTTATTGGGTTAAAAAACCTACAATTAAGAATCCAGGGAAAATCAACAAACTTAGCAGAGAAGTTCCCTAGCTGACATTAAGCCTAAGGACCAGAATATGGTATCCAATTGGAGGTGCAATAATTTATGCGTAAGTTATTTACTTTTAATAAACTATAGGGCAGTATTTCTAGAGGTTTTATATATGATAACAAGTATCTGGAGATCTCAATTGTATTTTAGGAATACATTCGAAATTGGGAAATTAATTTAAATTAAATTAATTATAAATCAAAATCTAAGCAGTTAAAGTTGGCCAATTTAAATGATCTTGGGCTCATTCGATAGAAATTCAAAATTAGCTGGACTTACTATTAGCGGTACTATTTTATCGTATCGAGGGAGCAAGTTAACTTGAATTTAATGTGAGGGTATAATTTAATGAATTTTTATGAGTTTAATTAAAGTCGAGTTATCTCGCTCCAGTGATTAGATAAAATAGTACCGCCAATAGTAAGGTCCAGCTAATTTTGAATTCTCTATCGAATGAGCCCAAGATCGTTTAAATTGGCCAACTTTAACTGCTTAGATTTTGATTTATAATTAATTTAATTTAAATTAATTTCCCAATTTCGAATGTATTCCAACAATATTACATGTTTGGATTCTTATTCATTATTTTGATAATTTTGATGATTACCTCAGCAAAAGTTTCAATCGTTTAAAACATACTTTATATTATGCTCGTAAGAATAGCTCATTTAACCGTTTTGTTTAGGGAGAACTATTAATGTTGGTGGAGGAGTTTCTTTATTAGTGGGTTTAGTGGTGTATATCTTTTCTTATTTTCTGTTTACTACTACATTGCAAATATTAAAAGGTTTTCTTCTTCCGTTATTTCGGTGTATTGCTTCTTGCCTCAATATCATTTGCATTTATGACTGGAACTGTAGGATTCCTAGCAAGCTTATTGTTCAATAGAAAAATCTACTCATTGATAAAGGTAGATTGATTTTAGTGTTAGTTAAATTATGAAATTAAAAGTAAATATAATCATTACAAACATCAAAACTACATTATTCCAAATCACCATTGTCTTGTAATCATATAGTGCGACTACTAAGCTATTATTTTCTTCTCCTCCAAAGCAAATGCCAGCTGGAATGTGATCATTTACTCTTGATCCCATAATTAAATTAATATCAATTCTATCGAGCTTATCTCCTACGACTTCAAAGAAATTTACGAACGAATTATCTGAACAAGTTGCAAATGCTGATCTTGTAGTATGGACGCTAAGAGCATTTAGACCTCGAGAATGTGCGGATAAGTTGCAAATTATAAGACCTGCAGGAGTCATTAATTTCACTGAACCATTTGCAAAACCTGAAAAAAATAATTGTTCCCTCTATATAGAGTCTGTAAAGCTGTAACAGGAATTTCAGTTAGAGCTTAAATTTAATGCAAAGGTTTCCATTCTGTTTAAGTGTCACATTCAAATATTATTATAAAGCCATTGCTGTTACCCATTGCTAATGTACTGCTTGTTGATTCACTATTCATGCATGTTACTGCATCTATAAAAACAAATATTTACAAAATTTAAACTTTCAATTTATATTTAGAATCCTAGATCTTTCTATTAAGTGGTTACTTTTAGTGTCACTTAATATATCTTATCTGTAGAACTTCCAACTGCAGTGAATCCTTTTCCATCAACTTTATCGAAAAACTTAACTAGCTCATTAGAAAATGTTGACTTTTCCCTATGACAGCTTTTTCTTCCTTTCAACTTGAGTCAGCAATCTAGTGGCATTATGATTATATATTTGGCAGCTCTTAAATGTCGAGATACATAAGTGAAACTTATCATAAGCATAGACATAATTTACACCAAAACACTCGCTTTGATCTTTCCATTCTACTACGTAGGTGTTACTGATCTCACCTTTTCAACTAAATCCTTGTTGTAAATTAAAACATTTGGAGTCTAATCCATATTGTTTATATAGGTATATAGTTCACCGTTGTTTGTTGTCAAGTTATTACCAAAGTATGATGGGGATGCCTAAACATTCACATATCTGTAATCCTTTTGATTATTGTTTGTTAATGACTCCATTTTACACTTATGATGCAAAAGATATTCAAATTTTATAACTTTTTTCCCAAATAATGATTTTTTTAACTATTGATTAGAAAGAAAATCATTAATTTAATTAAAAATAAATATTAAATTATAATGGAATAAGCAAATCAAGATACCATAGAAAAAGATTAATTAGATATTGTGAAGGATTAGAATCTGACATTAAATTCATTCGAAAAATTCACTATCTCTGATAAAGCCTTAGAAACAAATAATGTTGAGAAATTGTAGCCGTAATTATATAATTACAGCAAGTAGCTAGATTTTTTTGCTTTTAAAAATAATATGAGAAGTACTATTTACTCAATTGTAGTGCAAAGTAATTTGAACCTATTTTTTCTTAAATTCATTCAGGATTACAGATAGTAAACTTTAAGTCGATCTGTTAAGAAAATATTTGGAAGTAAGTCGTAGAGCATTAGGATACGTAGAAGAAGTTTTATTGAAAAAATTATAGAAAAAACGCCTTCTGCATTCGATTAATTATATAACAAAATTGCAGATATTGAAAGTGAATAATTGTTAATTAAGGTTCAATCAAACTATAGGGAAGTGAGTCACATGAAAGAGATGAAGAGCTAAAGAAATAAATTGATATTTTACAGATAAGGGCGAATAAGTCTGAAGATAGCATTCTAATTCTATTGTTAAATTTTAAGTTAATCTTTATTATAATTGAGCCATAATATGAGAATTGAGTCCCACATTTAAATTGCATTGAAGGACGTATAATAAGTGCAAACTTAGGTGGTTCAATTATAAAAAAATGGAACCCTTATTTTTAGATGAAACTGATAGCATATCTTAGAAATGGGCTTTAGTTAGGTTGAGTGTTTAATTAATAACATTTTTTATTAATGACTTGCGGAAGCAATAAAATTTCAGTTAAAATGATATCAATAGACACACGGCATATTTAGTTCACATTAGGAATATCTCGAAAAATTGAATAGAAGGATTTCAAAGAATGAGTCGATCAAATTGGATGAAAACATATTTAATGAAAATCAAAGATAATAGACTTAAGAATCAAAGACATCAAGAATTAAGTTATAGTTGTTAAAAACAATCTAAACTCTACAGATAATTATCTTGAAAAGTATCATACCTTCAATACCTTCGGTTAACTTTTTGACGTACTGAGATTGAAATTGGAAGCTTCTTAGATAAATAAAATTAAAGAGTACGAGTAATATCGCTTGAAAGAATTATATTGCATAATTTTACTTGACTAAAGTGAAGCTAAAACTACTTTTAATAAGAAATATATAATAAATCCCGTTGGGTATAAACTTGATTGTTATGCTAAAATTATGCTAAACTTCAATCTAAAAAGCAAGAGATTTATAATGGGAAGACCCAGTTTATCTTCTTCTGTGAAGATGAATGAGAAAGGGTAACTTATAATTGAAGCACAAAAGAATTCTTTCTATGGCTTAGGTACCAGATTACAATAAAAATCTAAAAAGGAATAAAAAACTAATAAACCACTTGAGCTGCCTCTGAATGCTTTAACTTTATCAAGGACTTCATAATCGATGAAAGAATCTAGGCCAAGCAGAGAGATCATTAAGGGAGATTAATAATATATTTTTAGTTAATTAATTTATTAAAATTTGAAAAATTTTCTATTGGGCTCATTATTGAAAGATTCAAATGGAGAGGATTAGAGTTTAATAGGTTATTAAGCAGAATTTTAAGACGATGATTACGAAGAATTAGATGAAAAAATGAATGATGCAATAGAGGATCTACTAAGCTAATATGCATAAAGAAAAAAGTAGTTTTGGAATTAAAAAATTGGATTATCTTAAAAAGAAGGTATTTGATCCAGAAATTGAAAATTTTCAGACAAAACAAGATACTAAAATATAATAAATGGATTAAGAATCTGAAGAGAGGCGAAAAAAATTCAAGATTGATTATGAAATACTTGATAAGTCCAAAAATTCTACAATAGAATTCTAATTTATTAATTAATGATAAGCTTTTTCATTCGAGATAGATATATTCAACAAAATTATAAGAGAACATAAACAAGACATTAGAAACGGCCTACAAAGTTTTAAATCTAACTTGACAAGCTGCAAAATATGTACAATTATTTATCAATGAAAATGGATAATTAAAGATTAAAATCTAATTCTCAACATCATTAATTAAACCTGCATATGAATCTAAGGAATAGTCTAAATGAGAACAAGAGTCTATTATTCTTTATTATTAAAGAGCAGAAACGCCAATACATCAATTCTGATTACAGATTACGGTACAAAAACTATCCTATTAAGCGAGTATAATCAAAATGAGGAGATCGTTATAAAGAAATCAAAAATGCAATGAATTAAAATTATGATCATTTCAGAGTATACTAATGTTTTTCCAACTGTCGAGATTATGAATTAAGATTAACTATTTTAATTAGCAACTTTAAATTATTAATCAAACATGGAGAATTCTAATTCTTTATTTTTTCCACTTTTCCTGATTAGTTTGTATTTTAGCGCAGTCTCGGCAATGTATCTGTAGTAGTCACCAACTTTTTTCTTAAATTTTTCTTAGATATCTTCACTATATCTTCATTATATCTTCAGGGTATCTTCCTCAAAAAATTAAAAAGTCAAAAATATTAAAATTAGCAATAAATACAGCAACAATAACAGCAGTAATAACAATAACAGCAGTAATTTAATTAAAATCATTAAAAATTAGAGTCTGGGGATTTTTCCCAAAAAATCCAAATTTTCTAAAAATATTGGTTTAAAGACAAAGTGATGAAGATGACAATTAAGATTATGATGATGAATATGAAAAAAATCAGTGATTTTTAATATTTTGAAATTCCTTTAGAATTTCAACCAGACTCAAATTTTTAATGATTTTAGTTAAATTACTGCTGTTATTGTTACTTCTGCTGTTATTGTTGCTGTATTTATTGCTAATTTTAATATTTTTGACTTTTTAATTTTTTGAGGAAGATACCCTGAAAATATAATGAAGATATAGTGAAGATATCTAAGAAAAATTTAAGAAAAAAGTTGGTGACTACTACAGATACATTGCCGAGACTGCGCTAAAATACAAACTAATCAGGAAAAGTGGAAAAAATAAAGAATTAAAATTCTCCATGTATGATTAATAATTTAAAGTTGCTAATTAAAATCGTTAATCTTAATTCATAATCTCGACAGTTGGAAAAACATTAGTATACTCTGAAATGATCATAATTTTAATTCATTGCATTTTTGATTTCTTTATAACGATCTCCTCATTTTGATTATACTCGCTTAATAACAAGCTCTAGCATGAAACAAACATCCAGCAGATTCTTTTAATAACATGAAAACTCCACTAGACCTTATAAAGTCTATTAATCACTAGACCTTATAAAGTCTATTAATCACTAGACTTTGTTTATTAAAGAAGGCAGCAAGCCAATCGTATCTGAATAATCAATGAATATCACATTTACTTAAGAAGATCTATTTCCTCTCTAGTCTTAATTTAATTAAAATAATAGAATATTGGGGAATTAAGACCAAGAACAGAATTTAATAGAGCATACTCAATTGCTAAGATTTCATTTATAAATATTCATAAAGTTATAAGACTTAAAAGAGGATGATCATGATTCCTCCAAATAAAGACTTGCAGAACTAATAAAACATGATAAAAATTAAATTTACTGCAACCTACACTAATATGAAAGATGCAAGCTATTGATAAAATAGATAATATTAGGAAATTTGAGAAATAGAGATTTATGATAAATAAAACGAAAAATATAGAATTGTAAGAATTTAAATACAAGTGAATTAGAATACTTAACAGACTAATAGAAAATGGAAATCTAAAAAAAACAGTTTCAACATCTTTGTCACCTTCATATCTGTCTCCATTTTTCCATTAATGAACTCCATAGCCTTACCTGTGTTCCCCTGCTGAATATCAGTCTTGTTCACTAACCACCGCAACTGACAGGTACTTCTGTTAAAATAAATTTTCAGATATGTTTTTTGTAACTTACTTTATTTGTGAATGAACAGCCTCCACCAGCGTCTCTGTATATTGTTTCCATTTTAATATTATCCATTTTAATTTAATATTATCAATCATCGATTATTTTTTATGATTAATTGATTTAATAAAGGTAATTTTAACTGCCAGTAAATAGAATAGCGTGTAATTATAATTAGATTTAATTAACTTTTAGTATTAAACTTATTGTACATTATAAATTGTACAGTTTTATGTTTTTATGTTTTTTTTTATAAATATTAAGGCGTACTTTAAAATTGTACATTGTACAGTTCTTGTGATTTAAGTTTTTTTGAAAGACAATTGTACAGTTTTAGATACTTAGCTTATTAGAGTAATTATAAATATTTAGTTGCAACAATAAATGCGGAGATCACTCGCTCTTTTGTTCTTCTTCATATGCCATTTTCTCTTGCCTATTAGTCTCAAGATCGTTCCTTTCTACATAAGTGTTGCCTAGTTCTGTTTCTTCGTCCACCATCATCCGTGATTCCCCATCCTCTATCAAACGTCCCGAAAGTACATTACCAGCTCGACCTCACTAAAAGGGAACTTCTCATCTGCTCTCAGCATCTCCGGGGGGAATTCATCTTTTAACATCCGTATCTCAAATGATTTTCTGTCCAGATCACTCATTTAGTTGAACGACAGCGTGTTAGAAATGGCAATCACTTGGCACTATTGGAATCTCACTACCGGCTATTTTTATTTCAGATTGACGGGATACCCCTCTCCTTCAAAGAATTGCTTGAGATCATCTATCTTTTCACTGTCATAGAATAAATCTCTCTTGATTTCGTCCATAATAATAAGCTGGGGTTGAGAGTGAGTAATGCTGGATTCCATGAAAAAGGATTTGTTGAGTACTCTGAACTCCTAAATGATAAAGATCTTTCTTATAAATTTAGCCATAGTAGTCTTTCCCGTGTTAGGCTCCCCAAAAAACTAGATGGCATTCACTTTGTCTGGACATTTTCTGAAGATTACTTTATACAGCTTGTCAACTGCATCGAAGTAGAGCATTTCCTAAAGTATTTTTTAATCAAGCCTTATAAAATTGTGAGATTATGTGTCAGATCTCTGTAGAAACTGGACTAATGACTGTAGCTTAGTTTGCTTAGGCTGCTCTGGCTTTGAGAGAAATTTCTATTCTAATTCTTAGTAAATCGTTAGTAATTTGTGATTTTTAACGATTTAATCACAAACTGAATCATCATCTTGGTACTTTCAGTACTTGTCATCTCCTGTATTAATCTACTTTGATCTTACTAAGTCCTTAAATTGATCTTAAATTCTGCTTTGTGTTTGTGATGAGTCTCTAGAAGAAGTCCTATTAATTTATCTAATTTTTGCCTAAACTTTTGCGAATACAACGAAACCCTCAAAATGTTATTGATCTCCACAGTCAAGTACAAAATCTTCATAATTGAGATACAGTTTCCTAAGGTGGACTTTGCCAATCAGTTTATGCGGAAACTTCAGACTGATCAAGGCCTTGTATCCAAGATAATCTTGCTTAGTGAAGTAATTTTTGCATAGTCCTAGGGCATCTTGTTTCAAGTGTATTGTTAGATATTGTTGCAATTTCTAACCATTATTTGAGCAGTAAAATATGAGTGCATGACTATACTTAGTGGTTTTAGTGGATACTGCCTCATCGATATCTGTGTGAGATTGCTTTTCATTCTCGACTTTGATGCTGAACACAAAAATGTGCCTTTCATTGACTCGAACGTCTTTCTCGTTTTTCAGTGGTTCTTCCATCTAAGACTAGTTTTTCAAAACGAATATTACTACTAGTTGTCTTTTTAAGTCATCAGTCTCCACTCGTTTGAATATTAAATTCTATCATTTTTTTAAATTAATAATTACTCTAATAAGCTAAGTATCTAAAACTGTACAATTGACTTTCAAAAAAACCTAAATCACAAGAACTGTACAATGTACAATTTTAAAGTGCGCCTTAATACTTATAAAAAAACATAAAACTGTACAATGTATAATGTACAATCAGTTTAATACTAAAAGTTAATTAAATCTAATTACAATTCACGCTATTCTATTTACTGGCAGTTAAAATTACCTTTATTAAACCAAATAATCTCTATTTCTCAAATTTCCTAATATTATCTATTTTATCAATAATAAAACTCATTGATTTTACGAAAATAAATAAAAGACTTTTGGCTAAATTAAATTTGAATGTATTGAAAAATATAATAATTTTAAATATGTCAAATAATTTATAAACCCATTTTAACTTAAATAATAAACTCAAACTAATCTCATCATCATCATAATCATCATCATCACCATCATAATAATTTTTTTCTTCTTCATCATTTATTACTTTGTATGATTCTTCCTCTATTTTATCAAATTCCTTGGATATAACCGCGATGTTTGATCTATTAGCGAACTTCTTGAAGTCTTATTGTTCCAAGTCCTTTTCAAAAATTTGATCTTATAATATTAAAGTCTGTTCAATTTCAATGTTTATTTCAGCTGATTTTGCGCTAAGTTTACTCTGTTGTCCGGTGTGAACTCATTATCTTATCCCATAATGTATAAAATTTAGAATTAAACAAAATTGGTAGACACACATATTAATATAAATGTAAGCTAGGGTGCTCAATTACATTATGTTGATGCCTGTGTAGTTCTCCCAATCCTCATCTATAGTTTTTTTCTCTAAAATTGGCAATTTAACTGGCTGTGGTTTTGCATTTTACTGTTATGCTGTCTTGTTGCTATTAACTGGAATTATATTAATTTTAATTGGCAACCTTATTGTAGAATAGCTTTATCTAGAACCACAATTTTTAGATTTGGGTTTGAGGTTTGATCAGGACTTTTATTTTTCTAGGCTTAATTTTTGTTTCTTTGAATCCCTTGTGGAATAGCAGATTATTTGGCATTGCTTTAAATCTTAGATTAAACTTTTACTTCCTCAATAATTGGACCTTCTAAATCAAAGTGATCTAATATAGTTTTTTTAAGTGCTTATAAATTCTTTTTACTTTTATTGTTTGCAAATGTGGAAACTTATTATGCTTTCAACATTTGTTAAGGAGTTAGTATTAATTATTGATTTTACTGTTTTTATTTATCAATGTAGGGTGATAGACTTAACATATGGCTTTACAATTCATATCCTTGAAATTGGACTGCATTTCCGACCTCATTAAATCAAATATTAACAATTTAATTGATAGGCTCTCTAATTCTTAACCAAATTGCCTTTATCTGATCATTGGACTAACGATTTATTGGCTTTAGTAGTCATGAGACTCAAAGCTATAGTTCAAGCCATTGATTGAACTTTAATTATTTTACATCTTTCTCATCGCAGATCCTAATCCAGTATCAACTCTGGCCTAACTATGACATTTTGCCCTTGACTTGTTGTTTCTTTTGCTTCTTTAATATGTTCCTTTTGTATTTAATCCAATGATAGTGAATTATGATTGCTGCGTTTAAAAGTAGGTATCTTTTCATTAATTCAAAATACTCAAAGTTTTTGTCTATCACTTTCTTCTTAATGGGTTGCTGATACATTTTCCTTGTTCTACATTTATAAGTTAGGTAAAATAATGGAGATTTTCTATATATATTTTCTCCATAATTTTTGAATAGTTATGGCAGCTTTAATTTATATCATTATTTCCCTCTCCTCTGTTTGCCTTCTTTCTTTATTTTAACTGAACATCTGCTAAATCTTAATTGCAGCACATATCCTTATTTTCTGCTATAAAAAATTTAGCAGAAAAATATCAATAGACTTGATAGATTATATACCAGAGAGATTGATAAGATTGATATACTTGCAATAACAATTCTTCTAAATTTATTCATTTTGAAGTTTTTGAAGAGTTTCTGAATCATTTTAGCTACCCAGATTTATTTCCTAAGTAAAACCTAATTTAAGAGATGAATTATCAAATTTGCCTTTGTTTTATTCTTAGAAGTCTTTCTTCGAACGCAAATAAATTAAATTATTAGTTTAATTGCTTATTACATCAGTAACTGATATAGAATATCTTAAATATCAGTGGATTTATATTAATAATATAAATATAATGATGGCAAATAATAATAAAGAAAGATAATTCATAAATAAACAGATGAGAACTGCATCATCATCAAAGTTGAAGATAAAAGTGTGACATTAGTTATAATTCCAAAAGCTTTTGAATATCTCACTGGAAATCCAGCAGGCTCGGTGCCTTTGTTTACAACGAAAAACTTTCTTGTATCCCAACCAGAGTCAGAAAACACCAATGAAAAAAATTAGCTTTAATGAGAAATTTAATTTGCTAATTTTCAATTTCGAAATTATTTTAGAAATGGGTGATCAGAATTTTAAAATCAATTTACCCTCCAAAATATAATATAGGATTAATTTCTTGTTTTTGTGATTAAATAATATTATAACTAACCAGATGTATATATCTTGTTATAATCATAAATGATTTAAATCCCAGGATCATCAAATATGATCTAAACAGAGCCAATAGTTCCAGTCTCAAGTCTATCAATTTTATTGAAACATCCATACCCTGGAAGTAAGCCATAGCTCTATTCTTATGTCTTGCCAACTGAATATTCAGTGAATGAAATGTTTTAGCAAGCTTCAAATCCTCCACACACTCGTGATATCTCAGGACCATTTGAGAAGTTGCACATCAGGGTCTCTTAGTTTGAAGACTCATTTGATTGGTTTAACAGTAATAAGTACCAGAGAGGCAATCGACGGATTTCTCGTAAGTTTGAATTTCAAAAATACTCCGAAGATTTAATACAAAAATTAGGAGTGACAAAAATTTCAGTTAAATTTACTTATTCAATGGTATTAAATATTAATAATTAATATTTTCTTCTTTAACAAATATAATAAGTTAATTTTTAAACAATACTTTTGATTAAATGAACACTTTTAAAGTCTATAATTACACCCATTGACAAATATTAAATTAAGATATTAGTAATCCTAAGCGTTTATTATTATTTCTTAATACACCTCACTCCATATTTATATCTAAAAAATAAAGAAAAAAGTTTTAAAAAATGTCAGTACCAACTACAAGACCTACAAGAACTTCTATTTAGCCTCAACAAAAAAACATCAATTAATATTTTAAAACTAAGTATATAAAATCTTGGCAAAGTTTGGAGACAATCCAACTCTGAAATATGATTAGTATGAGATGCGTTTCAGCAAATGGCAGAGCAAATTACTGATTCAAAGCGCATGAACACCTTCATTCATTTGATCTCTGATGTTAATGAACACATGAAACCAATGCAAAGAAAGAACATTTGAGATTATTTCTGGCTAGATCGGCTAGTTGTTTAGAGAGAACATTGTACTATTTATGCCGAAGATCATTCAGTTTTATCAAAGAATATTCAATGATATAGATCCACATCTTATTTAGGCACTAGCTTATTCACTTGGAGTCTTGTTTCATTTTATGCTCAAGAATTTAGAAAAGAAAAAAGGAAAGTGTAGATCAATTAACTTAAAATAATACTCAGAGAACTACACTAAAACATCATTGCCCTGGAAAGTAGCAATAAATAACTGCCTCTTTTTGTTTAGTAAAAGTTATCTAAAACTCTCCTGCTACTTGACTTAAGAAATATTTCCAAAATTAGTCAATCGTGTTTTCGAGTAAATTAATAGTCCTAATCCGAATGTAGAGCCTAAATCTTAGAGTGTCTAATATCAATAGTACTATCAATAGAGAAAGAATTTCATCCATATGTTAAAAACTTCTTGCCTTTTATGTTAGAAGGAGCTCAAAGCAAAATTTAAGAAACTAAGAAAATGCCTTTGATGTCATTTATACAGTCGCAGCTATTTTACCCCTACTTTATCTCCTTTCAAAGATTTAATTGAAGTCTAAATTTTACTTACTTTTTAGTTTTATAAAGTACTGAATGAAAGTAGATTTGAGAAGCAGAGACCGATTAGAGAAGCTACTATTGAGGCAATATCGGCTTTGAAAGATTGACAACCAGCAAGCAAGAAAGACGTCAGAGAACATATGGTCCATACAAGAAGGCTTCAAGAGAAGACTCCACTCCCAGACCGAAAGAAATGCCATTGGAAAAGTTTGATATTTAAACAGATAAAAAAATACCAGGGTGGAAGGCAAGCAAGTCATTTTTTTATAAATATATATATTGTCTAATTTGTCACTGCAGTTGCTTAGAAAAAGTTGATGACAGCAGGAATCATGAAATCAAAGTCACCATGGAGAAAATAAATCTTATAAAAAATGAAAGATCAGTAATATAAGTAAGAGCCAAAGACTTAAATTTCAAGGACCAGTCAACAAAGAATCCTTTGAGAAAATTGAGAAAAATAAGTCCTATATATTTTTCTTTACAAATTCTAATAATTATAAACGGAATAGAAATTGTGATAGCTCCAGGTTAAGAGTCAGATGAAGAAAAGGAGGATCAGGAATATTAAGACGATGAAAGTATTGAGAAAGAATCCCGAAGAAATGATGCCTAAGACATTCAAGAAACTGATTATAAGCAGACTAATAAGCACAAGAGACGATGAAGAGATTAATCAATAGATATTAATTTGAAAGAAACTCAAGATAAGTTTCAAGAAAGCAATCAGATATCGGTGGACCAACACAAATATAGAATAATACTATAATTAATCATTGTGTTAGCTTGTTTCATTAATAAAATACTGGTTCATTTAACTTGGAAGATTCTTCATTCAAGCAATTTCCTTCAAAAGATTAATAGACATTACTGGAATTTACCCAAATTACTAGCATTCTTATGGTTAAGGTAGATTGTCAAATTTCCAGAGATTTAATCTCTAATTGCAAACACAGTAAATTTAAAATTTCAATGTCTATCCACTCTCTCAATTTCCCATGAACAACTTGAGTTCTCCAGACTATAGTGGATACTAAAAATAAATGATTTCTGATAAACTTAAAGGCAAAGATAGTTTAACAAAAAGGGGCATAGACTCAACTTCTTTCAATAGCAGTTTGAACTACATCTTCTAAGAGCTTAATAAAAATTTCAAACGTAAGATTATAATTGATTGAAGAGAACTTTAGTAAAAATTGAAAATGATAGATTGCAGGAATTCGTTCTAGAATTATAAAAGAAGTAAAATTGACTATTTAAAGATTAAAATAGGCACTATTGAGGGATCTGTTGATGAGCTAATAAAAAAGAAATAAAAGTTTTTTAATTAAATTCAGCGCATGAAGAAGAGTTTGGCAGTAAAACTTTTGGAGCTAATCCAGGACAATCTAATTCATTTTATAAAAAATACACAGGCGGACGAAATTACTAAGGAATGAATTAAACCAGAGAATTTGATTATTCAGAATCAAGATACTAAAGCTACAGAAATATTATGAAATATAATGTGAATAGTTCACTCAATCAACAAAAAAACCAATTGGTATTTACCTAAACAATTCAAGGTAGATTTTTGGAACTAAAAATACTGGAATTTATATTTTGTGAGAAAGGAGCACCTTCAGCTGGAATCGATATAGTCATTAATAAACGAGGGTAACCTAAATGAAGCATATAGCCAAGTTTTAATGAAGCAAATGATGAAATTTAATTAATAATATTAGTTGGAATGATAGGAGTGTTCATAAGTTAACTTTCAAAGTTTATCCTTGACTATCTTGTCAATAAAAATCAAATGTCCTATTTATAAAAAAGACTTCTTAAATGTTCTATAATTATGGATTCAGGACCTAAGTATGAAGCTTATTGAAGATCAATATATTCTCAAGTATAATACCACCATCAATTTTATCGAGGCTTTGAAGAGATTAAGTGAAGATTTTACTTCAAATGTATCAAATGTAGCTACACAAGTAAGAATTATTGCCAAATAGCCGCATGAATCCTTGTAACAATCCTTCAAATTTTACTGATCTAATTTATTTTCCAATCTTATTAATTCTTGATCTTCATATTCACTTTAATCAAAAATCTTTGTAAAGTAATTAATCAAATTCATTACTACCTAAAAATAAATTGTTTTATTTATGAGTTCGATAAGTCTAAAAAAGGCCGTCATATTTTCATATCTATTAATCTCATTTTAAGGTATTCTTCCTTTATATTCTGAGGAGCCTTGAAGACTTAATCCAATTTCTCTAACTCTTCTTTTGTCTTTGCCAATTTTCAGTTGATTTTTGGGGTTTTAATCATTTCTTAGAAAGTTTTGTAAATTTTCTGCTAAACTAGCTGTCTCCATCATTGAAAGCAGCGGCTTTTAAATTTATTATATAACTATAAGGTAAAAACAATTTGTAGTTTATGATTTTGATTCTGAATTTTAGAACAATTTTGCTCATCTCATCGATTGAATTGACTGGCTTATTTTTGCTTCTTAGAACAATCAAACTATCAAAATTATTGTTTAAAATTCCCAAATATTAATCAATATCTAATCTCTGAACGCATACTAAATAAATCATAAAACATTAAAATATACCTACATCATTGATACATTTCTCAAATTTCACACTTGTAAGCTGGTAATATTATTGAGCTTTCAGGCAAGGGTTTTATATAGCTAACTAAATTCTTTCTTTGTTTAAAGTTATAAATATCTGTGATGGATTTTTCTTCAATTTCTTAATTTTGACATATCTCAGATGTTGCCTCTATTCACTAAATTGCAATTGGTCTCAATTTCCCTCATATGAGGCATCATATGAATCTCTAACAATAAAGTGTTGACTCCCAACTTGTAGTTTAAGTTTTTCATAGTCCACTAATGAGAGTGATTGATCCTCAGAGTAGTCAGAAATCATTGGTTACTCTTGATCGTAAATTTTCATGAAATCTATTAGTGACTCATCAATTTAAGTAAAAGTTTTCTTCAATTTTTCAAACGTGATTTAGGAGTCTCTCTTCTAGAATATACTCACAAAAACTTTAAGCCGGCATCTTGCTTTTCTTTTTAAAAGAATAAAAACCTTTAGATACTCTTTTAGTTGCTTAATTATTTGATTTGCTTAAAGAGCGAGCTGATTTTACTGATTCATCAAGTTCTAATGAACCGCCTCTAAAGGAATCATTATTAAAGTAAAATAAGTTCAATTAAACTTTATATTAATTTTTTATTTTAATTTTAAACATAAAAGAAACTAGTTTAGTTCATTCTAAAATCTGTATCAATCGACCTCATAGATTATTTTTTTAGACATGTATTAGAGAAGCTTAACATATAAAATGCTGTATATTAAACTGTTTATATTAATATGTGAACTTATTGTAAATTACAGATTGAGCCAAAGCTACACCCCCGAGTTCAAAGCCCTTCCTTATTGTACACAGATAATAGCACAGATGAGTCATCAAATTATTTCCTTGTATTATTTATAGAATCCTTTGAGAGATTTTTCATGCTTTTATTGTGCCCTATAACCTTAGAGTCATTATGGACGCTTGTTAGATAAGGTTCGAATTTAAATTATAATTAATTTAAAACGTAAAACGTATCGTTATTATAAGCTAATTTATGTCTCTCAAAGAAAGCTCTTCATAATTACTGCTGAGGAATCTAAATCCAAAGTTGTCTCCTATGTCATTTTTAATCATTTATTGAATCCCCTTTCTCCGCCAAATTTTGCAGGTGAAAATTCATCGTTAAGTTATTTAAGCTAGTTAATTTTCTTCATTATCAAATCTACTTTAGCATATAATTGTTAATTATTTGTTTAATTCCTAATAAAATTAATAGTTGCTTTGATCCATGACTGAATGATGTCAAATGCTCTTTGCAATAGTATTTTGATTTATCTGATTAGTTAAGTTGTTTTTAAATTAAGCAGTCTGTAGGGATCAGTTAATAACCTTGTTTTTTACTATATCTGAGGGGCGATCTTAAGTTGATTGCTTAGCTTTAATATCGAGCTAATAAATATACTTTGTTGAGAATGGAATGTGTTTTAGTGCTCTCTTAATACTGAAGTAATTTCTAATTGATTTAATGAAGTCAGTATAGATTGAACCAAATTTTTATCTTGGATTGTGTAGATAATTTAATGTAAATAATTTAAGAAACTCTTCCAAAAGAAGGGTCCAAGTATTGATTTATATTAGAATGAAATGCAATTTATCTAAACTTTTCCCTTTATTCTAACACTGAAGCTCTCAGTAAAAAAGCATGCTTTCAGATAAAAACAAAGTGTAAAATAACATATCATATCTAGACAGCCAATTTTTATGTATCTTGATAGTTTGTAAATTTCGCTAATTTTGGATTCAGGGATATGTATTTAAAAACTTGACTACTTAAATATTGAAAAAATTGAGACTCTTGTTCACATTTTGAATAAAGAAATGCAGAAATTTAATGAAGAAGAGTTCTGAACAAAGATAAATGAAGTAAATACTTATATACATAACTTAATTTGACAAAATTAAAGCGTTTAATTTGTAGCTACAAATATCAAATCTGAAAGCATTTGAAAATATTATGAAGCTAAACTTACCAATAAAATTTCTGCTTTCTATGATTGACGCAAGGCAAAAATGAGTTATTCTTGAGTTCTTGTTTATAGCAATATTCTCTGATAATGCAAATGAGTGTTTTCAAATATTTTCTGTTTACATATGGTATTTTCACTTACTTGATGAGCCTACTAAGAAGGTCTTGGAATTAATTCGCGAAGAACAGACTTATTAAAAACCTGTTCTTAATTTATACATGAATGTAAATACTAATGAAAAGTCAACTATACTTTAACTCAATGAAAAAAAATAGTTAACTACCTCAACTATGAATAACTACTCACATATAAGTAACTCAAGATAAATCCCATGAATAATGAGATAGCAAAAGATTTTATCTCAACACTTTATTAGAGACAGTGTTTCTCAGTCTACATTATTAAATTTAAATTCATGAAGCACTCAAAAAAGCTATTCTTATCATAAAATAATAAATCATATAAAATTTAAAATTGAAATAACCTCTGATTAATCTGATGATGAGTTAGGTTTTTAAGATTATGAAAATGAAGATTATGAAGAGATAAAAGTCAGCGACGTTGACAATTCTGAAGACCTAATGGCTTAGAAAGCTAAAACATTAGACATGAAAGAATACAAAGCCCAGTTTGATCAATTTTCTAGATAAAAAGAACTTATTTTTTTATTTCAGGATTTTCAAGATGAAAAA
The DNA here is from genome assembly GCA_000711775.1 of Oxytricha trifallax. Classification (NCBI taxonomy): domain Eukaryota; phylum Ciliophora; class Spirotrichea; order Sporadotrichida; family Oxytrichidae; genus Oxytricha; species Oxytricha trifallax. The sequence continues at coordinate 159,804 of ARYC01025606.1, forward strand.
AGAAATTAATCCAATCGCTTAATTGAATTAGTAAAAACTTTTATTGTTAGCATTTTTGAAGCCTAAGTAATCCACGAAGACTTTAATAATAGTCAGTACAGAGATCAGAATGACAACAGCAATTCAAGCTAAATTAAAAGTAGCAGAGGTGGCAAGCGAACAATTGATGATTTTGAAATGCATCAGGTTTAGGTGAAGGTTCTTATGGAAAAGTTTATTATGCTATTGATAAAGTGGATAACTTACCTTACACAATAAAAATTCTAGATAAATACCACATAATGAAAGTATGATATTTTAATATTTTCTTACCTTTTTTTATAGCATCAAAAGTTAGAAAGCGTATTTAGAGAAAGAGATATTCTCAAAGGACTGTCTCATCCAGATTTAATAAAGCAGTACTTTACTTTTTAGGATGATGTGATTCTTTATTTTGTTTTTGAATTCGCTAGTCGAGAATCATTAACAAAAATCATGTCTTAAATCAATATATGTGAGAAAATGCCCATCGAGTTAGTTAATATTTATGCAGCTGAATTGATCTTAGTAATTTATGAAAAGAAAAGCAAATTTCGTAGGTACCCCTTAATACGTAAGTCCAGAAATGATGAAAGATAACACCTCAATCAAAGTAAGAGATATTTGGCTTTAGGGTGTATAATTTACTAAATGATAACTGGAGAAGCACCTTTTAAAGCTCATCTTGATTATAAAACCTTTTATTTATTCTAAATAGTATAATCGAATTTCCTGAATGTGTTTAAGACGAAGCGAAAGATCTTATAGATAAATTACTATAACTGGACCCATAGCAAAGAATTGGAACTGGGGACCATAATTTGCATAAAAGCTTTCAAGTAATGAAAGATCATCTATTTTTTAAGGAATTAATTGGTAAAATATGAGTAAAAATACAGTGCATCTACCACAAATTCTAGCATCATAAGCAAGAAAGCATACAACCATAAAAAAGAAGATTAAACCTGAAAACATAATAAATGAAGATATAAAATGTGGATTGCTAAAAAAGAGAAATGAGTATTATATTCAGTAGACTAGATGGTTTGTGCTGACTAAAGAGCCAACTTTAAAATATTACAAAAATGGCAATAATTATAGAGGAGAAATTGTTTTATCAAGGGGTGTATATGCAAGACGAAGTGGTCGCGATAGATTAGAAATTGTGACACCAAATCGTACATATTTCTTGAAAGAAATCAAGCCAGTAGATTCAGATCAATGAATTAATGCCATAAATATAGTAATTAATTAGAATTGCTCAGATAAGTAGCGAGCTATTTTTTTTATTTATAACACAATCTTCTAATTAATTTACAAATGAAATTCTTCACATGCATTTGTAATTTATGAATAAACATAATTGTTAAAGTTTTTTAGAATTTCTTGTGTTTTTGATTTATTGGCTAGAAAATTTCTTAAATTAATAATCCCTATTTTTATTATCGATTAAATAGTAATGAAATCTGAGATAAATAAATAAATGCACAACTCTTGTTAACTAACATCAATTGTGAGAGACAGATCGCACTCTCGATTTTCGCACGATCACTCCTTAGGTAACAACAATTTTATTCAATATTAATTTCAAGAAACGGAAATTCTAACAATGACAATAGCTTGAAAGAATACACTTCACTCATTCGAACATTTAATAGCAATAGTAACAATAATTTAAACAACATGCAAATATCTCAATCAAAATAATATGATCGTCCCTCTACAATGGCTACAATCGAATATTTTATAGTAAGAAATTGAAGAACAAAAAATATATATATATATGAACTTTTATAAAGTATACTATGCTTTTACTCGAATAGTCATTCAAAATTAGAGAGAGATTGAAATATTTTTGCATAATTTATTTTTATTTTGAAAAACTAACTTAATTCAAATAATGAATAAAAAGTTATACATGTAATTTTTTAATAATATATAAAATTTTTACAACAAAACCCCATTGATTTAAACTTTTATAGTCTAGTCCCCCATTATATTGTAGGAATACATTCGATTTGGGTAAATTAATTAAAATTAAAATTAATATATAATAATAATAAATAAATAAATAAATAAATAACTCGCATCGAGGGCTTAAAGCCCCCCGAGCATATCATTAAAAAGGAACTCAGTTCCTTTGGTTGATTCTTCTCTTTTTGTTGTTTCTTCTGGGTTTCTTTGGTTGTCTTTGTTTGTTGTTTGTTTTTCTACCAGTGAATTAATTATGTCTTCTTCGGTCTTGTCTTAAGATGGTGACAGCATCGTCACCTACATGTTTGTATTTAATTGATGATTAAACTTATAAGATTTTAACTGAGAATTTAATAAGACCAAGGGAGATAAACGATTTAAAATTTTCTTTCATGAAGAAGATAAAATTAATTAATTATTAATTACCTTAAGTTATATTTTTGGAAAAATGTCTCCAAACCCTAGCAATATTATACTCTCTGGATAGTGCATTAAAAATGAGACGGTGGTTGTTATTGCTATAATGAATTTATCTCATCGCCTAAGCGAGAAAAACCCATTATACTATTTTTGGGAGTTAGCTCAAAATCAAAATATCTCGCTTCCTGGGATGATTCAGGAATATTGCCAATAATAAAGTCCAGCTAAAATTGCGGGATCTACCGTAGAATCCATTTATTTTTGAATTTTAAGTCACTTTGGTTTTGATAACTGCCATGATTTTAATATTTAATTAATTTAATTTAAATTCATTTTCCCAAATCGAATGTATTCCTACAATTATAGAAAATTCTATCAATTTTAAATTGCTTATTGTATAAAAATATATTTAAACAATAATTACCCAAAATAAAGTTCCTCAAATAGCGGAAATGCTAGAGGGAAGTGAGATTTATGATTGATTCACATTTATTTAATAAAGCATTATTTTTTCAAAATTGTTTTACAAACTTACTTCAAATTTCTCTGCTTTAATTTCAGTTTATTTGACAATAACCCTTAATTCTCTATAGGAAAATAATTTGAATGAGAATCATGAAAATGATGAGATAAATTGTATCTTAAACTGCAGTGTTGACATAAATGTAGAGAAGGTATCGCTTGATGATTTTGAATTTGAATTGTTACTTGGAAAACGTACAAATTGCACATTTTAGAACAAAATTTAAGCACAATCAGAATAATTATGCACTTAAAAATCTTGACAAAGTATATATTTAATAGGTAAAATATTGTAAAAAATAATGGAAAAAAAAGTTAAAGATGCTTAATGTCAAAAGCTAACTGCATTTTAATAACATATTAAAAGTTTTAACTTTTAATTAGAATAAGAAGAAGAAGAATCTGATAAAAGAAAAGAAATTACTATTGTCATTAATTCATCAAAATATCATAAGATTATACCAAACTTTCTTGTTACTAAAAATGTCTGTGGTTAAACATTTTTTTCTTAGGATGAAAACTATGTATAAGTTCATGACGAAGGGCACTTTTGCAAGAATGATTGGTAAATTTAAAAATTAACTTCCTCTAAATCTGGCAAGATTTTATGCTGTTGAAATTATAAATGCTTTAGAGTATCTTAGATCAAAGGAGATAGTGCACGAGATCTGTTATCTTTTAATGACTTAATTGACAGAGACTATCATCTCAAATTTGAAAGTATGGGCTAAGATATTTTATCAGAATAATTGATGACAAAAACTCACCTCATCAATACTTTAAATACTCTTAATAATCTCCATATTAAATAGTGCGATTTTGGAGATGCTAAAAACCAAGATGAAATGCAATCTCCTAATATCGAAAGATTAAGAAGCAATTTTTCTTTTTTTCAAAAATTAAGTAAATTTTGTTGGCTCCATAAATTATTAGTCTACAGAGTCCCTTGAAGATACTACTCAAACCTACTCTTCAGACCTATGGTCGTTGGGTGTAATAAAATTAGAAAGTATCCCCGGTAAATTGCCATTCATATTTGAGCAATTTTGGGATAATATTTAGCGAATCTTGAATGTGGATTATATGATTCCCAATAGGCCTTGACCTTAGCATAAGATTTGATAATATAGCTGCTTGTAAAAATATCACTAAAAAGTTAGGTTCAGGATAAGAAGCTCTAAAAAATGATTTGAGAGCGCTAAAAGATCATCCATTTTTCTCTGGAATTTATTTTCGAAAACTTGGTGAACCCTTCACATCTATCAAGTAAATATAAAGAGATGATAATCTTTTTACTACTTAAGAGACAATAACTTGTACAATAACCGATCAGAGCCACCCATCGATTGTTTTTGAGGAAGGAGATTAAAGCATAAAATTGAGAAATATGATAGGAGAGAAGTGCTTATAAACTTTAGCTAAAGATAAATCTGTCGATAAACTATAGCCCACTTATAAATAGGGCAAGTTATTCTCCCCTAAATCAATTAGTAAGGAGAACAGAGAAAATATCTTAAACTTGAAAGAGATAAAAAGAGGCCAGTAAAAAAAGAAAAACAGGTTTTTTATTAAATAAAACCGAATCTTTGTTCTAACAAACGAATCCCGCTTAAGGTACTATAAAACTGAGAGAGAATTTCGTGGAGAAATTCCTTTTACTAGGGAGGTTAGTGCTGAATTACTTAAAGAGGGTACTTTCAAATTAAATACGCCCAGAAAGGTTTTTATTATGAAGGAGATTGAACCAAATTTTTGATAATACACTATAATCTGGATAGTTAAACTGATTAATGATTAAAATCAAATAAATTTAACATATCACTGTTTAATACTAAAATCAAACCATCAATCTTAGTCGTGACGTAGACGTATCTGAATGAGTTGACGTGGCAAATTCCGTGACGTGGCAGTCGTGAAGTAGAAAACTCCGAAAAAACCATTCTTGCTATCGCCTAGTCTTCACCTAAAATCAAGATGTCAACCGGGTTTTCACCATGGAGGACAGAGCTCGTAGGATCCTACCAGAGTGATAGAAGATGGAGAAAAACGCTTACCGGTCCCACCGCTGCTGGGAAACGTAATCCCTATCCTTTCGCTGTGGTAGCTTCAGCACCCTAACCCGGTGTGGGAGAAAAATCCTTATCGTTGGCTTCAATGGTTTTCGTCTTCTCACTTTTGAAGGCAGAGCCTACCTTCATCCTGCTCCCTATTACCTAGGAAACTGAACTCAAGCCAGTAGACTCATCTAATGCAGGGAAATCTTAGGATCCAGCTCACTCGAAGAGTGAATGCTGACAGATTGAACCCCGCCGACTGGTCCCTCATGCATTGCGCCCAGCAACCCCCTACCTGCCCTCGGTAGGCCTTAGTGTAGTAGAAAGCTCTATCAGAAAGTCCCAAGTGGTTGGTACCACCTAGCAATTAACTTTCTAATTTAATAATGGATAGTTAAACTATTTTTCTTAATATTAATATAATAGAGAACCTGGAGATGCATACGACTGGGTAAATTAAATAAATCATGCAGTTTAAAAATATTGAAAAAACCTCAAATGGTGAATATTTTTTCTATCATAGGCAATTTTATCGAGCACTCATACGAAATCATTTTATAAATAATACTATTCGATACAAATTCTAATCTTAATAAATTGTTATATAAGTGTAAATATATTAACTAGATTGATTATCTTAAGATGTAAATGTTTACCTTAATTAATCTTTAGGTAGTAAAATTTATCACTATAAAAATCATAATACGATATAGATGATAATAAAAAAATATCTTTTATTAATTTTCAATTTACAATTCAAATTTTTTAATGTATTTACAAATGTTTTAATGGTAAATTTATCAATAAACTTCGAATGATAATAGAGCAGATACACTAGAAATATTGAAAACTAAAGAGATATTGTTGAATAAATTGAGAAATCTTACATAGCAAGACAAAGCAAGCATAATTTTATAATTTTATTTAGTTTCTTAATTATAATTCCAGCCACAACTATTTAAGCGATTGAATTTTGAAACCTAATATGAGATGCCAAAAATGCAGACTATATAAATAACAAAAGCGTTAAATTGCTGATAAATTTCCAAAACAATGAATAATTCTATTTCCCTATTCATTTTCCAAGCCAGATACAATGATGATAAAATTTCATAACATATGTGTCACAAATATGGCAGTGTGAAGTTCTAGAAGGCCTCACGATTCAAGAAGTGTAACATATTTTTATTTAAGATATTTCTGAGCTTAAAGTTACAATTTTTATCAATTATAAATAATAAGATTTTAGTTATAGAATTAACAAGCATTTAGCTTTACAGCAGATTTTATTGTAAAAGCATCTTATCTTACTTAATAATCACCAATTAAATTTAATTATATTTAATTAAAACTTACTTTTAACTCTATTCTGTTCTTAATAATTCCTGGATTAATTTTGCCAATCGTAATAGTACTAAAATTCGTAACAGTTTATGTTGCTATAAAGATAATTTTAAGAATTATAATCTGAGTTCAACTTAAATCATCTGCAAACTACAATTCACAATCAATTAATAAAATGCTTTTTACATGGATTAGGTAGCAGCCCATAATTAGTGAAGAGACAATTGTTGTTAATAAAGTCATTAAATACTATTTTTAACTTTCACAATAAAACCATGATTGTATATTAATATGCAAATATGAATGATTTGAATTCAAAATAACCTCTTTTTTATATTGAATTTACTTTCACTTTGTATATATTGAAATTAAAGTGAATATTCAGTTAATATTACCAAATTATTGTGTTTTGCTTTATTCTATTTATTCCATAATAATTTCATAAGGGGTTTAATTGAGACTTACTCATTTTATGTTTTCCTTAACTTTTTATATAAATTCCATAAATTTGTAATTTTTATAACAAATAGTTATATGACCATAAAACAAGAAGTTTCTACTAAGATTGCTTTAGGTAATTTATTGCATTTAAAGATGCTGAGAAAGTTTTCGAGATACTTTATTCAAATCTGTTAATTATTGCTTGGGATTATAGAAGTTATTAAAGTCATCTTTGCTTACAGTTGCTATCTCATTGTTTGGCACTTCACTGCAATTATTCATGTTATTATTTACAAATTTTAATTTAATTCGGGTCAATAAAATCTAAAAAAAAGATTATTTGCATTTGTTCTCTTTGAATACTAGAGTCATCTTAAAGTTAAATTACGCTTTGATTTGATTATGACTTTTAAAAGATTATATAAATTATTCTAATATTTGAAATTAACCATTTTTTTATCTCACTTAATATTACATTCTATTCTTATCATTCGAAGTTAATAGCATAAGAGCTGACAACCAATGAGCATGTAAAATCAATAATTTCTTAATAGTATAGTATTAATCCTTCTTTTAAGTTTCAAGGTTTCCTCACAAATTTCATATAAATATAAATATACCATATTAAATTAAGTATAGACTGAATTAATTTGCTGTACATGTGTAAGAAGTAGAAGCTTTAATTATTAATTACATAGCAAATTTATATAAATATATTCCTTTTAGATCATATATTAAGAGAGATAGAAATCAGTATGAATCGCAAAAATTAAAGGAGATCTAAAATAAAATTATCAGTAGTCCCTAAGAAAATAAAATAGTGAGCATAACATAGCGTTTTACAGATGAAAATACTGATGTATAAAATTTGAGTAACAAGTTAAAATCCATAGCAAATTTTGAAAATTAATGTCTGAAGAGAAGCCAATAAGTATAATAAGCATAATCAAATGAAATGCTTAATTATGAAGAGCTTAGGATAAGTTATAATTATTAATAAATAAGCAGAATTTAGAATTTCTTAAATTTATTACAACAATAACTTAGTACATCGAAGAAAAATAAACGGTAAAAATCTTCAGTTGTAAACAAAGTAGAGAAGGATTTTAACAGATCATTAACTTTAGATTAATTGATGATTAACGAGTTATACTCAAAATTTAATATTTATCAATTCACTGTTTAATACTAAAATTAAACCATCAATTTTAGTCGTGACGTAGACGTATATCTGAAGTGAGTTGACGTGGCAATTAATGACGTGGCAAGTCATGAACTAGAAAAACTCAAAAAAAAACCTCGCCCCCCCATTCCATTTCTCCCTGTTTAGATATATTATTAAAGTATTTATAAATATTTCTTTTATTTGATAGGGTAAATTCTTGAATGACTATATTAACAACGGGTTTGTAGGCAGTCAAAAGAAATAATCTTATATCATCAATCGCTTTGAAAAATGTCCATTAAATCGATTTTTTTTAATAATGAAGACTCTAATCAAGAATTACAGTAGCATATTTAATTGTAAGACTATCCAAATTAGATATACAGTAGAGAAGAGTAGATGATTTACATCAATTCAAGGTTTGGAGATATGATGGCAAAACCGGTGAAACATCTCGCAGATGAACTAAATATTGAGGAAGAATATTCGGGTTAAAGGAACCTACAATTCTAAGTCAAAACATAGATAAATATAGAGATTGAATTACTAAAATAAATTTATTTGATAGAGATCATCTTAAAGAAAGATAAGTCAAAGGTGTGTAAAAAATGAACAATCAAGATAAACTGAGATTAAAAAATACCTTAATGTTTAGTCAAAATAAAAAATTGAAACGATTCATTGATTCAACCAACATAACTTCCCAAGAAGTCTTAAACCCCAGTTAATTATACAGTTTTGAATTAAAATAGCAACCATAATAAATAATCGATTGATAGGTCAAATTTAGTCTATAAAAGACTCAAAGTGAAGTATTTGTATAGTAAACGAGGTTCTGGTTAGACTTAAAGCAAAAATTGGAAAAATTTGCATGGAGCTAAGGAAGCATCGAAATTTTAACATACTTTAGAATTTCTTGGAGAAGGTAGTCAGGCTTCATCGTTTTAGCAAAGTATGTTTCCATTGAGAAACAAAGCTGAGGATAATTTTGCACCTGAGGATACTTAATTGAGATAAAATTAGGAAACATCTTTGATAAAGAGGACATCTTTAAATTTATCATTTAATGCTTTTAAATCCAAATATTGAGACACTATGAAAATACAATTTAAAAAGATATAATTTAATTCTAAAATAATACCGTCAAGAAAATGGATAAAAGTTTGAAAGACGTCAGGCCTTGACTTCTCAATACAGATTCTGGCTTGAATTTATAAATGACTTGAAAAATTTTGAGACCTATTTAATTAGATGAGAATACCAGAAATTCCTCAAATAATGCAAGGGTCTATACCATTGAAGCTTTAAGCAATGCTAATTTCCAACCAATAATATATTTGTAATTTATTTTTTTTTAAAAAAAACTTTATACAATTAAAGTATCTAATAAACAATTCAATTAACCCAATTAGTCCCTATATTTTTGGGTAAAGCATAAAAAATCTTAGCAAACTTAAAAAATTCAAAGCGATTTAAGACCTTGAGTATGCTTATAAAATAAACGAATGAAATAACTAATTTAATAATTTTTTGAATCATCCTATTATAAATTTGTTCCAGTTGAATAAATATGAGAAAAGCTAATTTTGGAAGAGTTTTTCAACCTAATTCTGAGAGATAACTTTTTCATCAACAAAATCAATTACTTTTCTTATTTGCTTTTTAAGAAGTGATTCAGCATTAAATTTATAAATATGTCCTGTTCCTGTTTCACTCTTTTTCTAAACATTATTTTGTTAGTTTAACTACAATAATTCTTAAATCTTATATTGTTTTTCAAATTCCAGTTATTCTTTGGTTTTTTTATATACGTACTCTTAAAGTTAAGTTAATTTAATTTTTTGAGGTTTCCTTCTATTTTTCATAAAATATACCATGCTTAGCCTCTATTATATGCAATAAGCCTTAAATAAGCCATTATAGTAAAGTTATACATAATAATTAGTAAAAAAAAAAATTCGTAATAAAATTGTAAAATCTCTCCTGCATTATCCTTATACTTGAAAATTTCCTTTTTAATTTAAATACACTAATTTAAATTTTCATAAACTTCATTGTAAGCTTTCCTAATAATAGTCAATTTCCCCATTTCTTAATAGAATCTTGCTTAGATTTTTAGAACCGATTACTTAATCATAGATTTTCAATGCTTTATTAAAGAGATTATAGGCCTGAAATAATAGAATTAATAAATGATGGATTAATTCATACTATTAAAAATGAGTTTTAATGCTTAAAAAGCACAGTAATTTAGTGATAGCAGTCGCTAGCTGATCTATGAATCGCGCCTAAATGTCCTTTGTAAATTTCAAGCGTTTTCATGTAGCAAATTAACGATTTATTAAAAGATTGTTAATCATCATAGTACATGCCCATTTAGTAGTAAGCCTAGCCAATTTTTAATCTATTTTTTCCTTAGATAGCTTCCAATATTTAAAAATAATAAGCATAGCACTCTTCACATTCCACTGAAGCTCTAAATTAAATTATAATATATTATTGTTTACCCAACTTGCATGAGCGTAGCACCAATAATTGTCAAGTATTGAAGCATCTTTATCAGTACTTGTGCACTTTAAGCCTTTTACTAGCCTATTTCAAAGCAATAGTTAGCTTATTAACTGAAGTTATCTATAGACCTAGGCTTGTTTACGCTTTGGCTATCTTAATATCCAGCTTTTCTATTAAAATCCTTATACTACAGATATTCCCTCAAATTTGTGAAGTTATTTTCATCTAGTGTAGCCTCTTACAGGAAATTACTTTTTATATTATCATATTCATTTATCAATAGTTTACTAGGTTAATCTGCTTTCTCTGCTTTTGTGATGTTCGACATTGTGTAATTAATTTAATAACCTAATGGAGAGTAATTATCTTAAGCAGTTGAAGCTTAACATTACTTTTAGATCTTCAATTCTTTTGCGACTGACAATTGAGCCACAGCCGTTTTGAATTCTTGTTAATGTAAAAGCCTTATTATAGATGCCTTAGTTTTCTTGAGCATATCCATCAATGAAAAGTCGTTAGCAACTGAGTCATCATTCAAAATCTTGTACTTTGAGTACATCATGATGCCTATCAAAAGTTGAAAAAAAATGTTCATTAGGCTCTATCAACTTTGATAGGTAAGTTCGCTTATCCAAATAAACTTTTAAAGTAATTTTCTTACTATTTCTGAAAAAATTTCTTGAGAAGTCTTTCTATAAGATTTTTCTAACCAGATAAGTTAGACTCTTAACTTCTATCAAGAAACTGTCTCTTGTGTGATTGTAAAAGCTTGTCTCAAAATTTTTAGACAATCTCTTAGCATTTTCAATATCTTAATCATATCCAAGTCTTTCTCTGTCGTTACTTGCTTTTTTGTTGTAAGCTAATCATTAATTTTCGAACCTGTTGAAAATGGTTCATATATATAATGACATTTATATTATTATTTTATATGAATTTCACTAATAATAAATTAGTGAAATGCATTTCACTAATTTAACATTAGTGAAATTCATATAAATCAATATTACTTATGTTTTATAAACTATTAATGCATTGATAATTTTAACTATGCATATATTAATAATCTATTGTCCTAATATAGGACATGATTAATATCTTATAGTATATATTCTAAAAATGTAATACTGCTTTGATAATAGTTTAAATTAGATTAAATTATGATATACAAGTCTATATATAATTGTACAAATTCTAATTAGATTTTAGGAACATTGTTCTTTTAAGAATAGAGATTCAAATATTTTTCATTTATTCAGTATTTGTGGATAAAAAAATATTATATATTATAAAAAAGGACCCTAAGAAATCGATATAGAAATAAGCATAATTACAGATAGATTTATGACTAATTACATAAGGAATATTAGGATTCCTTAATTAGATACACAATGTAATTATTAATACTTAGTAAAAATATAATGTATTTATTATTATACTTATATTAGCTTAATAATTATTACTTATAAATGTAGTATATTAGTTTAATTAAGTAAAGCATTTTAGATAACTAAAACAATGTCATTTATTGAGTCTTCGTTCGTTAAAAACCAAAATTTTCAAAAATCACAATGTTTCAGGTAAACTATTGGGTTTTGTTAATATATGCCTCAATCCCATCTAATGGCTATAATAATTAATTTTTGTAATCGATATAAATATCGATGAATGTGTCACCAGTGATTATCTATTGCTAAAATTTAACTTATAAAGAATTGCCAGAAGTTCAATATGAAAATTTGATAACTTTATTTTACAATATTTTTGCTTCATTTAAAAATAAAATTAATATCAATCTAAAATATATCTTATTAGATCTATAAGAGTAGATACAGCTTAATTTTTTTAGATATAATGATGTGATATTCTTAAATTTTTCGCAATAATCTTGTTTTTTGTGTTATATTGTTTTATATTTGTAATAAATGTGCGAAATTTCAGTTTTCATAATGATTATAAGTTGAAATAATTTCTATCTCTTCAGTAAAATGAGCATCTGTCGAGTCACCAATAGTTATCACATCTCCCATTTCAGACTTATAAAAATATTTACAATTCTTAAATGGTATTTGGGAACAATTTATTCTTTTTCTTGATAAATTTGTTTTGAATTGATCCTGAGATTCACCTCTTGATCTTGGATTTATGAACTGGGTTTATCACCAGCGGAAGTTTGATCTTTTTCTTCCACCTAGAACAACTAGAATATGTAGCTAAATAGAATGAGATTCCCAGCTGTTAGAGTTTAATGTACATGCTTATCAAACCGCTCATAAATTTGAGATTGAATCTCATAAAACTCTGTATTTGAGGGTGTCTCAAGTTCCCCATGGCATCTATAGTACATCCATCAAAAGAACATAGAATTGTCCTTGAAAAGACGCTCTTTAACATCCTTTCTGTATTTGTGCATAGGATCCCTGATAAGATCAATGTTTCAGGAGATATTATTGTAGTGACGACTATTTTGCAAGATATATAGTGAATTTATTATGCCATTTTAAGCCTCTTCATTAATTAATGGAAATAATTCCATCTCAAAAGTAGTTGAGCATCCTATTATTTAATAGCTTTTTGTTCTTGCTCCAGTCAGAAGGACAACGAAATACTTTTGGTTTCTTATTCTTTTTTGTCAGAAATCAAATCATGGAACTTCTCTTTTCATAAAAAGACTTAAAGACTCTGAAAATTTGTTATCTTTGATATTTATAACCCTTTTCTTTTTAATCAGATTTTAAACCCTTGAAAGGTCCACCTCTCTTCTTTATCTGTTATTATATAGAAATAACATAAGATTACTTACTGAATTTTGTTTTCCTTCTTTCTCTGCAATTATTGTCTTGACAAATTTTAAAACAATTAATTTCATTAATATTATTCCTTTCTTAACCTATCAAACACTTACGACTCTTGCAAATCTAGCTCAACTGCTTATTTCTATTGCGAAATTAGTTTTTTATTGGTAATTTTGTAGAATCTTTCCAATTTTTTTCCTTTTATTATGGTCTTATGATCCAGCAACAAAGGCCACATTTATTCAAAAATGTAATCATTGTTGTTTTAATTATAGATTGAAATATTATTCTTCATCTAATCTCATCATATTGGTCATTTTGAAAGTTGCTAATGCCAAAGATACCGCTTTGATTTCAAATTTCAGCATTATTTAAGTTAATTCTGATTATTAACGAATAACTCTGCACTATTAATTTGAAAGACTAAATTTAACTCAGCATCAAATTAAATACCTCTAAATTGCTATGAATGAGTATAGATATGTGCCTAATAATCATGGAAATCTTGAATCTATTGTGATGCCATCTGATTCTGATTGATTTAGTCAATTTTGACCTCAAAGTTAATAGAATCCTCATTATTCATACCTGTTGCGAAATCTTGGCCTGGTGTGTTCTCTTCTTTCATGAAATTTGTCATTGCCATTTTAAAGGCAAATTCTCTCTATCTTGCTCTCTTCTCAATTTCTAGTGCATTCTCTGCAAAAAGAATTCGTTGTCATTTTAGTTATCTAGGGATTATAGACCCACATTAAGCACATCATCATAATCTTGATCATAACCTGGCGTCAAAAATGAACTGCTACAGATAAGCTTAGCCTAATTGGGCTAGTGTTGTTGTTAACTGTTTTTATGCTGAGCAAATCTTGGGGTTGCTAATTTTTTTCACAGCAGAAGAGCTGATCATAAAAAAACTTGACGTTAGTGAAATCAGGACCTTGAGGTTCAAATGTTTAATCTTTGTAGTTAAACAAAATATTAATCATTCTCTTTTAAGAATTTTAAATATAATAAATTGATTTGGGATTTTGATGATAAAATTAATTTGACTTTCAGTAATTAAGAAAGAAATTTAAACTTTCAATATTTATACACTATAAGCAATTAATTTTTGATATTAAGATTAAGTCTTTTAAGTACCAGCCTCTTATCAATATTTGAATCCAACACTTCTATAAAACAATAAATATGCATCTTAATTAACCACTTCTTGAATATGCACTCTGCAAACTCTCTCATCATTCATATAGTACCAATTATAATCTTCTTTTTTGGCACAGGCTATATAGTGGCCACCTTATATAGTACCCATATGTACAGCTACTGATATTAACTCAAATTCAGTTTATTTATTACAACTTGCCTCTAAATCTTCATCTCTCACGAACTAAGCCATATCCAGAAATTCCCCATATTTAATTAGACCTCTAATCTTCCTCATTTTAGGGTAAGTTTAGAATCTCTACAGCTAGAAAATAAAGATATTAGGTAACTTAATTATATTTCTATGAATAATACATACTGATCTTGCAAAACTCGCACTAATAATAAGGTAGCTTTTTTGAATTTCTATATTATTAAATCGACTTATTGATTGAATTGATTCCCTTTACTAAGAGTGGAAAACTCGGATTGTATTAAAGTTAACTCACTTATTTACAGCAATAATTGCAAATTTTAAACAATGTTAGATTTCTCTATTACTGTAAATAGTCTGTCAATTAAAGAAGGAAAATAATCGATAAAAAAAGTTTCCATATACGAGCGATGCTATCTTTTGAATCACTTGCAAGCTTATCTAGTTTCTCTGTAATTCTTCTTTTAGTTTTTTTTAAGAAATATAAGAGAAACTCATGAGAGTCATGTTCCATTATTGGACTTAATTCGGATGCCCCCTCCAAAACTGGAACTCTCTTAGACCCCCCTAAAAAACTGGAACTTTATTCACAAATCTGAAATATATTTTGAAAATTTAAAAAATAGCCGTGAAAAAAATATTTACTGAATTCAATGACCACTGCCCCATATAATTTGGCTATCCTAGATAACAATAAAATAATAAAATTCCAAAAATAATTAAGGGTAAGTGAAGTTCTTTGTCTTTAAATATTACCAAAAATTCATTTTCTTGTCCATTTTTAAAGACAAAGAACTTCACTTGGCCTTAATTATATTTGGAATTATATTTTTTAATTATTATCTAGAATAGCCAAATTATATGGGGCAGTGGTCATTGAATTCAGTAAATGTTTTTTTCACGGCTATTTTTTAAATTTTCAAAATATATTCCAGATTTGCGTATAAAGTTCCAGTTTTGAAGGGGGTGCCCCTTAATTCTTTCTCTTTAGCTTATCTAATGTATTTAGTCTTAACTATCTATTTTACAAATAAATACTATCTTTTTTCCCGGCTAATATCAAATTTTATTGAAATCATAGCTAAAGTCTTCCATTAACTTAGAGAATTTGTAATCAGGTGATTGAGGTTTATTCACTCTCACCAATTTACAGGCTTGTCTCTCATAATAATCTCTTAATTCTTTAATAGCAAAAATGCATTGTAAAACACAGTTTAAATGGCAGTGTATACTATTATTTTCTATTTTAAATAATCTTAAGATGCCATACTCGGTTAGCTGTTATAGATATTTAGTAGATTATCTATCTTAAAATTATGTCCTGTGTTTAAATATATGATAATAACATTGAAATGTCTCACTGAGAATTTTAGTGAAATTTTGTGATTTTTTATTAATATATACGTTATTATTTACGGGATTTGGTACTTCATTGAGCAATTTGAAATGATTTCTCATTTCCTTAATCGTTCCAGCTAAATCTGAGTCTTCATTCATTTTTCATTTATTCGAGCTAAATCCAGTTCGATAGTCCACTTTACTGTCTGGTTTAATTTATTAAGGATTTGATGATACTGTTGATGGTTTAAGATAATCAATTTAAATTGTCCATTTTAAGACTGGACAGATTCCATACCAAAGCATTCCCATAGTTATCTAGAAATGAAGAAGGCATCTTAACCTAAAAATATTTAACCTAATTAATTAAGCTGCATGTAAAGCTGATCATTAATGATTGAAACAGGGAAATTTGCCGAGGAGTAATTTATATAGTTTATCCACTATCTCACACAATTAGCATCAATTAAATAAAGCTTAAATAAAATATAAAAAAAGGTATTTATGCTATTCTGTATCATTTCCTGCTTTATTTAGATCAATAAATTTGCGGCGTTATTACATCTTGACAACTTCGATTTCTTTTTAAGATTCATTAGTGAATCTGCTCTTATTCAAGAATTCTTCATCGATTTGCTCTTCGAAAAACATATTATTATTGTCGATTTATGTTAGTAAATTTTATAATGATATTAGATTCTCTTTGCCTCGAAGTATCAAGTCAATTATTTTCATAGATCTGACGAAATAATTGTTGATTGAAATCTTCAATTTCTTCTTTCATATATGGGTTAGCAAGGGTCTCCTGGTCTAACTGGAAATCTAAGTTGACACGGTTTTTTGTTTGAGATTTTATTGGAATATGTTAATTCATTAAGTATGTTACTCGACACTTGAGTTAATTTATGACTTTTTTCCTTCTCTTGTTATCTCTTGTACCTCGATGCAAACTTATGTCATTCTTTTTAATGGGGTAGACAATCTTATTTACAGAGTTTTTAATTGTATAAAGGTATGGCATGATATAAAAATAAAATTGGATAAATTAAGATAAAAATTGTTTAAAAAAAACAAAATTATTCAAAAATATTAACAAAAATTTTTACAATATAATTTTTCCAAAATTAATTTAAATTTTTTGGAATATTTTCATTATTTATAATATTATCAATTATCCTACCTTACATCAGATTTTTAAATAAATTCTTTCTTTTTTATTTTTTAATAACTCTTAATTTTTTAAAATCTCTTCCCATTTATTATCTTAATTAAATCTCTGACTAAATCTCTCTTCAAATTAGATATTCTAATACAATTCTTGATGCTTGTCTTTTGTATTTATACTTTCTGGTGCTAGTATATTCAATTAATCTTTTCCCTCACCCTTTTCTTTAGATTTACTCTCTGTCCCAGTGCAGCATCCCAATAAGTTAAAATTTATCATTAAAATAATTAGCAATTAGCAAAATGATTATCATCACGAATTAACGAGGACTATAGAAAAGCATTTAAAATAAGTTTTTCATTTAATTTATTAAGCTGATTACTATAGTAAACCTTTTTAATTATGGAATTTGGATAAACATATTAGTAAATATTTGATAAGCGAAAATTAAATACTTATAATAATATAATCTTAATAATAATAAGAGAGGTTTTGACAGTAATTTTTTATTAATAAATAAGAAATTTGATATTATCTTTGTCCTTTATTATTTAATCAAACCCCTTAATCTATAATAAGAGCTTAAATCATAGCATCTTTTGGGAAATGATTACCGACATAAACTAAACTCAGAATTTTCTTAGTACAAGCAACTTAAATGAGAAAAAACAGAGAGTGTAAATCGATTAAAACTAAGATCTATTAATAGGTACAACGAATTTGTATAATTTAATTGGTGGGTAAAATGATATAAATTATTCACATGTATCTCCAGAGGAAAGAATAGACCAACATCCAATTCATCTTCTTCTCTATGGTAGAGATTGCTATATTTTGCTATTATTATTATTATTTTAATATATTCAAAAAAGAAACTTGATTATTTTGCATCACCTAAATTAGTTTACATTCTCAATATATTATTTATAAAGTCCTTTAATCGAGCCTTTATTTTTAGGGTTTAAGAGTTATATAGTAAAATCATTAGTATATGAGGGTGATTTAATGAAATTTTGTGTTTGGTTAAGAAATTCAATATAGTTTATGAATTTATTTCGTCTGTAAATAAACAAGTTGAAATGATTTATTTTTATTTCTAATTTAATCATGGCTTAACTGTTATCTAGATTAATATATAGTGAATCGTAAATGTGAAATCTTGATTTTTTTATCTAGGTTTTTATATTTCAAGGAATTATTGCTTTATACATTAGGTAGATTGGTAGAAGGACCATTACCAGATATTTTTAGTGTTTCCTTTGCAGGAATAACGTTCTGGGTAGCTATATTTAGTGTAACAAATTCCAAAATTTTAAACCCTAATATTTCTAGTTTGTACTTGTATTCCTTGTTTCCTTAGCAAGAACTTTAATCGCTTTAATTATCTTCATTATTTAGTTTTATCCTGAGAATCTTTATTGTTGTAGCCATTGTATTCTTATGTCTCTTCAGCAGAGACCCTGATCTTGAATAGAGTTTTAAGTAATCTTTCTTTAATTTTGATATAAATGCTATGAGAATGTTCAATTATTTGCCGTTGGTCATTTTCTCATACATGTATAAGACTTATATCCAAATGATCTATATTGAACATGAAAGAAGGATCTTACTAAAGTTTTTATTAGAAACCAAAAACAGAATTTTTAAAAAGTAAATTATTATAAGAAAATGAGGAAAGTCATGCTTTATGGAGCATGTAGAGCAACAGTAGCTTACTTATTAGCAGGAATCTTTGGAATTACAAATATTTACTGTACATACAAATGTCGATGCATTAATGGAACAATAAATATCTTAAAATGCTATCCAAGCAATCCAGCAGACTTCATTTCACTAATAGGAATTATGATTGTTATTTTATTTGCTACTCCCTTGACAATTCTTACTTGCAAGGACACATCTAAGAATTATTCTTAAAGCCAGGTTAGAGACTTAATAACAAGCATAATATCGTATGCACATTTATTTTGATACTAATAAGTTTTGCTATATCACTTTTTATTCCCAAGATTGGAGATGCAATTACAATACTAGGAGCTACCACAATTCAGGGATAGGATTTTTACTTCCAATTATCTACTATTTATAGCTATAAAAAAGATATCAATAAACATTTTTATATACTGAAATTTTATATTTAAGCTAGAAAGGAAAGCACCAAGATGGGCAAATAAAAAAAAATAGTAGCATATATAGTGTTTGTTTTTATTTGCATCTCTTTTGTCTTCGAATTAGCAACTTTCATCTATAAGAAATTAAATGCACATGATTCAATTAATAATAAATAACTTAACAATTTCTCTTAAATTTGTCCGTGATCTTATTTTACTTATTATTAAAATTTAATTGTAAATTTTTTCATCGATTATAAATGCTGGTTTACTTTAAGTAAAGTTAATTGTTAATAAATCTAAATATTAAATTCTTGATTGATAAATAATACAACAGATCCTAGAGAGAGAGCGAACTCCACGAATGCACCAAAACTTAAATAAAAATCATATCTATTCACTTGATGTTATCAAATCCTAAAACAAAGCTCAAGGTACCAGCAATTAATATAAGAACTCTTATATTTCTATAGATCTAACTGAAGACTTTTACTCATTAAAGATGGAAAAATAACTTAATACCTAATGATTATCCAAAATCTTATAAAAGCAAATCTCCTCTCGGTGTGATTGGTTTGAAAATCAATTTTAGGGATTATTTGAGAAATGAACTGTAAACCTAAAATAGAAATGTATAGGGAGACTTGAAATACTATCAACGATCATATTTCATCACATTATAAGGTCCAAACCAAATAATTGATTATGTGTAATAGGAAAAACCACATCACTACAGCGTTTTAAATTCTAAGACTGATATGAATTCAGTAAGTAATTAAAACTAGTAAAACTAAGTTAACAATTTTCAAACAGTTTAAATCAGCAATTACTCAAATTTGAGTTAAGAATTTAATAGAAAATTGTTTGACCCATCAAAGTATACAAAATTAGTAAAATTGTAAATACCACAGATATAAGGGATAGAGATAGAACGACTTCATGGTAATTCGAAAAATCATGGATTACACAAAAAACAATCATAAAAATAGGAAAGACAGAAAAGAGAGTTCAATTGATGCATTTGGAGATTTCCCACTTCAAATTAAAACTGAAAATAAATATAAAAATTATAGTGCTTTAACTTCTCAAAGAGCTTTGCTGATTCAAGATTAAGTTTAACTCACACAAAGACAGCTGAGAAAATGAATTGCAAATAATCTAAGACATCAGATAATTTTAATAAGAGTAATTATCTTCATATGATTTAAATTAATAGTAACGGGCAGGTAGACAATCGAATTTTATCGTAAAGAGAAGAGAGTGCCAAAACAAGGAGAGAAAAAAATTAAATGATAAATGACTAATTTAATACTTAGAGAAACTAGCATAAAAATCTCGAAGCCATTTTATCACCTGATCATTCCTCAAATATGCTTTAAATTTCAAAGCCTTCTTCTATCATGGTTTCCTTTATAGAGACTTCGAGAGATAAAACTTAAGCAATTGAGAAAAGTCAAAACAATTAATTCAAGCAACTGACAATAAAAATTTAACATTTGAATCGAGTTAAAGATAGCTTATGGTATTTGATAAATAGTACTTAACTTGATCATCTTACTATAATATATCAATTAAATTTTGTTTTATAAATTTACAATCATAAATTGCTATAAAGAGTAAAGGGCACCTATGCAATTCTTAGAGAAACAGTAAAGAATCTATGAGGATATGATTTCAGTTTAAGTAGAGTTAGACTATTGAATGCAACTTTTTCAAATTCACTCAAGAACTTTCTTACTTAGAGACTAAAAACTTGTTTCAAGAAAGAAAAATTACAAACATCAATTAAAGAAAGCAAAAAATTAGTTATAGTAGAATGCTATTAAAGAGATCCATGAACCTCAAGGAAATTAGGGCACGATTCTTTAAGGTGGATCCACATCTAGACAATCAAATATATAGTAAACAAATACTTAGAAAACTCGTAATATAAAGATTATCAAATCAAATAACAACGAAAAATTTAAAAACTATCAGCATAACAGAAACTCGAGTATCAATTAAGGGAAATAAAGTTAAATTTTTTTAAAAAAAATAATAGCAATCATAAACTATCATTTATTTTTAGAAAAACTTATCAGAGATGCAAGATCATATAGATTGTAGAGATAGAGAAATCTTAATACTAAGAAATTCCTTAAAGATGTTAGAAGAAGGTAGAGTTGTAGAAAAGATAAGGCACAAACAAACAAGTTGCAGTCAAATCAGTTTACAGTCAATAGTTGATTTACAAAACAATAACAAAAGTGTTACTTAATATGAGATTGATTCTAGAAAATTATAGAATAATAATGCAAAATTCATGATTGTGTAAAGAGAGAGGGAAAGTCCAAATTTCTTAGATAGTACTGGGACTAAAAGTTTGGTAAACTTAGAAGATAGTATGTCAGGAAATTAAAAGTTTGCTGAACTTCTTGATGAATGCAATAATAACATAAACTTGATTATCTCATAATTCAAAAATTTTGTTTTAAATTTGATTTACATGAGATGAGTGACTTTTTCAATGAATTGAATTTAAAAGACCAAAATTCTCAAAAAGAATTACTAGACAAAGATATGCTTAATTAAATTATTGATATGATTGAACAAAAATAATCGAATCTTTATAAAGTGAAGATAACGATTTGAGAATGAATATGAAAATTTAATCAAGATTTATAGTGTAGTTAGAGTCTCTAGCTGCTTTTATTGTCTTAATTCATCTCCACTGACTGTATTTCCATCATCACACATTACTTTTCTTGTACTGTTCAGAATCATGAAGACTATTCGCATTTGATACTTAGCATTCCTACTGTCAACGAGAACTGCTTTTTAGGTGCTACTACTGAGTCCGCCGCCATAGATAGCCACAAAGCTGTCTTGCTGGAGATCCTGGTTCAGTGAGAGACTCCATTATGTTTAGTGGAAATTTAATTATTTTCAGAGATTAAGTAAATTAAATCAGGCCTAGTTTGAATTAATATATTTAAGCCTAAAATTAATAAAAAAATCTCTAATTAAAATTCGTTATAAATTAAAACAATTTGTATGATTAAAATTTCTCAAACATTAAAACTTAAAAAGTTTTAATAGGCCTGATTTAATTTACTAAATCTCTGAAAATAATTAAATTTCCACTAAACATAATGGAGTCTCTCACTGAACCAGGATCTCCAGCAAGACAGCTTTGTGGCTAGCTATGGCGGCGGACTCAATAGTAGCACCTAAAAAGCAGTTCTCGTTGACAGTAGGAATGCTAAGTATCAAAGGCGAATAGTTTTCATGATTCTGAATAATCAAAACCCCAAAACCCCTTCAGTAGTTTTATAATTGTTTTGATTGATGAGGGTAATGTTGGGGATTAGGGTTTCTTTTTGATTAATTTCATTTGATGATAGATTCATTTTCATTTTTTATTTTTATAGATGAAATTTTAGTTTCCTTATTTAAAATCATGCCTATACTATAGAAAATTTCTGTAAATATTTATTCAATATGAGAAAATTTAATATCGAAAAATATTTGTTTGTTATGGCTCATTTACTTATCCTTGTTATTTTTAAGAAAAAAACAAAACTTCATTTTTTGGATCTCCATTATGAAAATTTAATTGGAAATATTTCAGTACATACTGAATTAGGAGCTGCTACCAATTAAGTACGTACTTAATTAGAAGCTCATCCTAATTAAGCACTAGCTCAATTAATTGTTATTTTAATGGAAATCAAGGCCACAAATTTATATCCATCTGTAGAACTTGTTTACAATTCCTTGAACTTTCTCCATAATAGATATTTAAGTTGACCTCCTATAAGATACCCATATTTAATAGGTGCTTAATTTAGTGGTGATGTTAGAAATACAATATTTTAAGTTTGAAATACATTTTTACTCATTTTACATCAAAATAATGGGAAAAATGGAGATCGAAATGTATAAGAAATGGCTCATTTTACAAATGATTTTTATTTATATTTAACTTAAGCAACAAGACTCCTTCTAAACTGATTATAAATTGTTAAAGAAGCATAAAAGCAAAAGGATAAGAAATTATAGAGTAGAATTAAATAATAATTTACTATCGAAAAATAAAAAATTCTTTTGATAAAATGCTTTAAAATTTTATTGATGTAAACATCTTAATTCATTATAACGATCAATTTCATAGATTACTTATGAAAAAAATGTAAAAGAGAAAAAAATATATTTAGTATTCAAACTCTTATTATAAAAATGCTTTGACATAAACATATACTTGAAAACATATTAGGCGAATATCAAAAACTCGAACATACAAAACTTTCATATATTCAAAACTATAGTGAAAAAGATGCTTCCTAACCCAAATAAACCCAAATCCCCAACATTACCCTCATCAATCAAACAATAATAAAACTACTGAAGCGGTTTTGGGGTTTTGAGTACAAGAAAAGAAAAGTGTGATGATGGAAATACAGTCAGTGAGAATGAATTAAGAAACAAAAAAAAGCTAGAGACTATAACTACACTAAAATCTTGATTAAATTTTCATATTCATTCTCAAATCGTTATCTTCACTTTATAAAGATTCGATTAGTTTATTTAGAAAATCTGATTTTATTTTTATAACTAAAATCAGCAGATGAAATCATCAAAACTAAAACATAATACGTTTAAAAAAATCAATTAATTTATTAAAGTCAATGTTAAAACTTGAATGCTTATCTTAACCCAAATGAAAGTTCACAATTACAGTGGAGTGCTAAAAAATAATCCCAATACTAAAATTAACTCACTTCATCTCATTTTGCTCCTAAGGATGTAATTTATGATTTTAAAAAATTTTAATATTAATCAGTAAATATCTAGAAATGTGTAGAGCACTACTGCAAGAACTCAAGACATTACACAGGATCATAGTTAAAAATATACTATTTAAATATAAGAAGAGTATCACGACTAACAGCTGACACTATATACAGCAATAGAAATAGGCAATAGTATGAGAATAAAAATTGTTTGCTTATTTAAGAAAATTAAGATCAATTTAGCGAAAGAGAGGTAAATAAGATTTAGAATCCTGGCTATAATACTAATAAATCCAAAAATGAACAAAAAGAGCAGCTATTTAAAGAAAAGTTTTAAAAGATTAAGTCAGAAAGTCGTTCCAATAATATCATTTAAGATCATTAAAATAACATTGGAGTATTTTAAAGAAAAGAGAGCAGTCAAAGAAGATGGTCTAGGGATTCAGATATATCAGAGAAAATTAAAAAAGCTGGGGAAGACCTTTTGAAAATATATAAATTACAGAAAGCGAGATAATCTTAGTAAAATGTTTAAACCTCACACTCCAATCAAAAGCCTGCCAAATAGTAATTATAAATGTCAAAATAGCCTTATACAAAGAATTTAGGGTAGAAACCTTAGCAATAGTACAGTAGAATACATCAGAAACAGCAAACTTATAAATCTTAAAGTAGATTAGAAACATCTTCAAACAATATTACTTTAGACTCAAACTAAAAACAATAGATCTTAACAGATGACGAAGATTTACTAATCCAGGGACTTGACTAGGATGATTGGACTCATGGAAATCCAATAAACTCATCGAGATTTCAAAGAAAACTTAGTATAGCTCAATCTAACACACTCGGCATTCACTCATAGTAAAATAGTCAAAATGATATGCATACTATGAATTCAAAATAAAACATGAATAGTTAAGGATTGCAAGATTAAATTTAGATAAGGGAATTTAATAGGTTTGGATTTATACTAAGATAAAAATAAAAAAATTCCTAGGATTAAAAAATTTTATTAAGAACAATTTTTATTTTTAGATCAATCTTTAAATTTTGGATAAAATGAGAAGTCTAAGCAAAGTGCAATAAGAGATTGAAAAATAGATGATATTATACTATATTATTTTCATAAATAATCTCTAGGATTTTTCTTTTTTTCTCCTCTTCAACGATTCTATCCAGTTCTAATCTCTTAACGAACATATAATT
>ARYC01025607.1:0-23624 GCA_000711775.1 Oxytricha trifallax
TTGACTCCATCTTGCTTACAGATCTAAGAAATGATATTCAAATTTAAGTTTATTGATTTCAATTATATACCTTTGTAAAACTTACTATTAAATATGGACATCCTATAGGAGGTCAACCTCTTAGAGGGATATGGAGAAGGTTTTGAGAACTGGTTTCAAACTTGAGAGATTGATATCAATTTCTACTGTTATAGTTCCATATTTTTAAATTTAAATTGGTACGTACTTAATTAGGAGCAGCTCCTAAAATTCTAGTACTTAATTAGGAGCACCTTAATTTTAATCATAAAAGCACAAAATACCTCCTAAAGCAGTACGTACTTAATTAGGTGCACCTCCTAAATCGGTACGTACTATAATCAACTTATTATTGAAAGTAAAAATGGTTACTTCCTCACCCATATTTAGAGCTGGATCTTCTCTTAACACTCATATTTCTTCTCTAGTACTCCAAGAACCTCCCTTGAAACTTGTAGACTTGCAAAGCTCTCATATTAGCTCTCAGTTATAGAGGCAGTTTTATAATTTTAAATTCAAATTTAAATATGAGCGCTAACATTTTAAGAAAAACAACAGCACTTCCATCAAACTAAATGAGCCTTACCTTTGGCAGCAATAAAAAGTGTGATAGCTGTGAGATGAACTCACTTAAAGAACAACCAGAGCTATCACTTGAGGTCTCTGTTATTAAAATAGAAATTAATAATAGAAAATTTATGGCAAACAAGTGTGTCGGAGACAGAGAGGAGGAGAAAGTTAGAAATGAAGTTTCTATGTAAGCAGAGGAAGTTGAAGTATATTTTTGTGAGAAGTGTGAAAGAGACTTCACTCCTAAATCTAGCTGGTACAGGCATATGAAGGTCCATAAGGAAGCTAAGCCTACTGTTTACTTAAAGCATGACAAAGTTGATGGCATTGCTTTGAGTGCCATAAGCAGTACTCTCATACAAGAGATTTAAAGAAGCATCTTTTAAAAGCCCACAAGAAAGAGATAGAAGTTGTAGATTAAGACACTCAACTGAAGTTGCTCAACAAAAGAAAAGCAAGGGAACCTCTTTAAGCTGCTGAGCTTTAACAAGCAAGCGAATCAGAGTATGTGAGGATTGTACGCAACCTCTTAGCATCAGAGGTCACTAAAATCATGATTAAAATTTAATACAAGAAAATTCCAGTACTAGCATAGGTTGATTTAGATACTTCTCTCTAAAGCTACCTAATTCTAGAGGACTCCTATGACAAGAAAGTTATTAAGGATCATCAGTATGCACAAGGTATATCCTTTCAACTATCTCCTTAGTGATGATAAATATTAAATGGAGTTTACTAATGAGTATTAAGTACTCACTCAGGCGAAGTTTAAAGAGAGCAAATACTTAATAAAGCTAGATGCTGTTCTCATAGCCAAAAATCATGTGGCTTTCAGACTACCACTCTTTGAAATGACACTCAGAGATTTCATATCTGATCAAAGAAATCATAGATAGCTTGCATTAATAGCAACCTAAGCTATTCAAGGTATCAATGAACTTCATAAGTTAGGCTTTGTTCACAGGGATCTCAAGCCTGAGAATATAATGTTGAACTTTTCACCCGTGACAGTAACAATTATTGATATCAACAGAGCATTAAGAGTGGAAGTATCAAGGCTTGGAAGTGTTATGGGAACTCCAGGATATTATCCGGAAGGAAAGACTGAAGAGATGGAGACTTACAGTGTGATGTTTGGGCTTTAGCAGCAATAATAATAGAGTGCGATATGCCTCGCAACGATTACTACTCTACAAGGTGCGAGAAGATGCAAGGCAAAGAATAAAGCAATTTATAGAGAAAAAAAGAGTGTCTCAATCAATGAAGCAAATGGCAGAGTCAATAATAATAAAACCAAACTCAAGATCAGACATATCAATAGAGTAGATAGAGTTGTGTTTAAGTAAGATAAACTTCAGGCCTCTACCACATGATCCAAAAGTGCATATTTTGAGTGATTAAATTAAATACATTTACTATAAATTTCACATTAAAACCTATTAATAACCCCAACCCCTAACAAATTCCCTACAAATCAAAGCACTTATAAACCTCATTAAGAGGTTTTGGGGTTTTGAATGTAGAAAGCTCTATAAGAAGCCATAAGTGAAATTGCTTTACCTAGCAATTAACTTTCTAATTTAATAATCTGCTAACGAGCTATTGTTATAATATTTTATAAAATATGAAAATTATTTTGATTTACTGTATTCAAAAATATGATAAATAAAACATAATAACAAATGAATATCATTTATTAATACTTAGTAGTTATAGTGTGAATGATTTAGGGAGTTGTTGATACTAATAAATTTTGATAGATTTTTGCTGCTATGTATATTTTTGTTACTCTAATATGCAGCAATTAAATATTTATAATTATTATTAATATATTTAATATCAAAGTTTCGGACCTACTGTCAGGACGGTTGGTGGACTGACCAATTCTGATAGGGTAGGGGGATTGAAACTCAGGGATCGCTGATATTTGTACCTGATAAAAAGCACGGAATATCCCCGAGTTATGTAGTGTCTGTACCTGGTAAAAAGCACGGGATACTCGTACGGAGCTGGTATGACGTAAAATGGCAGTAAACATATGACCCGACTTGGAAGTCCGGAGTGAATACATGGAAGAAAGGACACGTGTTTGGACTACAGTCGAGTTTTGTGTTAACCACGCACTTGGGGGAGGTCGGGAGGAAGCGTTTTAAGCATTATTTCCCCTTATTATTAATTTCCAAATAATTTTACTAACAAATATTTTTAATATTAGATAAAAAGTGTTAATCAATCTTAGCCAAAATAAATAAAACTAATAAATATTTTTAAAGCAATGATAGGCGGGCTTCAGTAAAGTATAAGAATTTCTTGATTCCATAGTTTTGCTCAGCTAATTTTTGATGTTTTAGAGAGAATAATGTGTTTATCTTTAATAATTTCTACTTTCCATTAAAAAAAGAAGCTGTTTATTCAGTATAGAAATTGAAAATAAACTAAGATTGTCTTTTTATTGTTATCAAATTGAAATATTTTACTCTGAAGTAGAATTTGGTATTAATCGCTGAGTGTTTAGCTCTTCATTCAAATCTTAATTTAATGACATTGATTCTTTCTTTGAGAAACTCCTTGATCACCATAGTAACTCATATAAAATGTAAATATAGTTAATTTGAATATACAGAGATAATAATTTTAAATAATAAAAAAATTGCTACAAATTCATAATAAATTAACTCACCGAAGGAATCTTAACTGTAAGTCTGAAAAGTTTTTTTCTGTTATTTGTAATTCGAGAACTGCTGTTATAAATAAAATATTAAGAACAAATATTTTAAGTTATTAAGAGAATAAAGATCTTAAATTAATAAATAATGATGTTATTTTCCATGATGTAAAAAAGAATTTAACTTAAAAATTGAAATTAAATATAAATAAAAATAGTATAACCATATTATATGTATAATTAGTTTTAAAGTTTATCAGACACTCACTCTTATTATATAAATTACTATAATATTGAAGAATAAATTGTCAAGTTTTATTTGAATGATAATTATCATTCTCAAATTAATATATAAACATTAATAATATTTCAGATTCTAAATATTTAATTTTAATCAAATTATAATAAACAATACGAGAATAATTAAATTAATTGTCAAATAAGTTTGAAAATTATTATAAAGTCAACATTTGGAATGTAACTTCATAACTCAGATTTAACTTTATTAAGTGTTGGTCTGTAACAAAAACATTTATTACTAATACAGGATTAAAAGTTTATGTGTAAAAAACATCACTTGTTAAAAGGAGATGGAGATGATACGTACCAGCACTGCTGCTCATCTATTATTGGTAGTTAGACTGGCCTATCACGATTCTTTCTACAATGTGGTGATGCCCTCCTGCATTTGTTTGTGCACGATTTATGTTCAGTTATTGGCTTTTACAAATTGGTATTTGATGCTAATTTTAATCCATACTGTTATTTCATGAATAAAACAAGAACAGTACACATATAAAATTAATGGAAATTTAATAATAGGCAATAATACCTCCCATATTCATACCTAGGTTATACTTTACAGACTGAGGGAAATCTGAATTACCCACTACATACATTCTAGATTAGTTCGGGGGGGAAAGTTTCTTGCGCCAACATTAAATTTTATATTGTTAGGCAATAAAAATATAAGAAAAAAATAAATTTCATTTTCAATTACCATAATTATGTACTAAACAACTTTTATTTAATATATAATTTTTAAGGTACATAATTATTCTTTACCAAATTATAAATTATTAGCAAGGCTAAAATATATATTTTTTATTAATAATTAATGTGATTTTTATTCAAATATAAATTCATTATCAAGGGAGAAATGATATTCTAAGCTAGAATAAAAATAACAAAAATATAATTAATTATGATAATTCTTTGAAAATTATAAAAATCACATATTTTTATATATGGGTCAGGAAACTTCCCCCCCTCATTAGTTCAATTAGAGTTAGGGTTGAGCAGCCATTTAAAGGGATATCTTAAAGCTTTAATTCTTTATTATTGGTGTAGTATTAGTACTATAACCGTTGATAACTGATCTCCTAGCAAATACCATAGTTTATTAACTCTGCTAACTTTAGATCTATTTATTACAAATAGGAAGTTTCATTGGCTGAGTTAAAATTAGTTTGATTTCTTTGATGGGGATTAACTCTGGGGGTCTTTTTATGATAGTTCAAGATCTAAGAAATTCTCGATTTACTTGGTATAATTTATGTTTCACATTCAAAACCCCAAAACCCCTTAGTGAGGTTTATAAGTGCTTTGATTTGTAGGGTATAGTTGGGGTCTTATTGGGGTTAGTAGAGAAATTAGGCCTATTTACAAAATGAGAAATAAAAATTAGCGAAATTTAGGGTCGATTTATGATGAGAAATATTTAGATTTACTGCTTCAGCTTAGGTATGGTACTAGTATGAATATAGATTAAGTCAAACCAGTATTGAATTATGCAGCTATTGCAAAGCTCTTACACAAGAGTGCCTCTACTGTTAGATATCACTGCATGTTAGCTGTTTAGCATTTTAATTCTGGTACTTGAAAGCATCCTGCTAGAAAATAAAAGTTCTCACAGCACCATATTGACCACCTCTGTGACTCTAAGACTTTAAAGTATTGGGCACACTTTCCTCTAGACTAGCGAGCTGTAATGTTCATCGCAAGTTTCCTGATATGCGCATCTCTCCTTAGACTATAGCCAACATTTATAGAAGAAATGGTATTACTTTCAAGACTGTCAACAGAGTGAAGAGAGTGATTGATTTTACAGTGCCATTTTATAGTAATAATTTAAACTATATATATGATTAAATGCAGAGAGCTATTGATAATAACATCAAGTTCATACATGCAGATGAAGCTGTGTTTACTTTCAACACTTTTATTAATAAGTCTAGGTATAAGAAGTATGATAATATAGAAGTTTATGACTAAAAAGTGAAGGTAGTTACCCATGCAATTTTAGCTAGTATAAGTGAAGATTCAGGCTTAGAGAGTTATGTGATTCACCCTCGCTCTATTAAGCGAGAGTAGTATATAGAGTTCCTACATAAGCTCAGAGAGAAGTATAGCAACCAAGAGATCATTCTGTTTGTTGATAACCTTTCATTTCATCAGACTAAGGAGTCTAAGAAAGCTTATGAAGACCTAAACATAACTCCAGTTTATAACGTTCCTTATAGTCCTTAATTTAATGGAATAGAATTCTACTGGAGTTAAATCAAGACTCACTACAAGAAGCTGCTGCTGTATCATCCTTATGCATGACTTGCCTATCGATACAGTAGACTTGATTCAAAGCAGCTGTAGAGAGTAAGCGTAGATAAGACAACAGTTTGTGCGAGAGAAGGAAGAATGAATGTTTATAAATAAGTTTTAGATTTAAATGAATGAATAAGTTCACATATTAAACTAACCCATAAAGGGGTTTGGCTTTTTTTTCTTCTCCTCTTCTTATGGCTTGCTTGGGCCCATATTTCTTCTCTTTGTGCCAGCTCCTGCATCTATGTTCATTTCTTCTGACTTTTAAACATCTTTATAAAGTCTCTTGCTCACTTCATAAATAGTCTATGACTTTCTCTCTCTGTGAACCTTCGCATGCTCTTTCATTAGGAATAAACCAGTTCCAGGTTTCCCTACAAAGTTATGAATCAAAGCTTACTAGAGAAGAATGGGTGCTTCTTAAGCTCAGCGAGCCAGGTCTCGCTTATTAGTATGCCTTGCTTCTTTTAATCTTCAGGAGAAATAGAGTAGCGTTTTTTGTGAGCTTCTTCAATGATCTCTCTGAGATAACTCTCTCTTAAAGTGCCGAGAACTCCAAAGAAGAAGCTCCTTTCTGGAAGCTTGTTAGAGAGTTGTTTCTTGGTAGGAAGGAAAACTACCAACTCTTCATCTTTCATCGCATCCTCGTAGAGATTAGTGACTGAAATCTCTGGGTAGTTTGGTATATCTATCAACTTTATTTCACTGTTTTTGAAGGCTTTCTTCTCATCGCAGAGTATAGCTTTTAAGAATGAAATTTTGGTACCTTCCATCGTTGGAAGGAATAAACCCACTTTCGTATATGATTAAGTATATGTCACATGCTTACCATGCTAAGTGAGGTATCGATAGAGATCTTCCTTGCTTCTAAATCTTGAGATCATTTCTTAAGCTCCAACTCTCTTCATTGCAGTACTTATAGATTCCATCCTTGGTCCTTCTCTTGTTATTGAATTTCAAATTTTAATATATAGAGTTCTGGATCCTACTGTTAAAAATCTTAGTATTAAATATGGGCATCTTATAGGAGGTCATCCTGGTAAGGATACGTGGAAAAATCTGGCAGAAGCTGTAACAAACTTCAGAGATGGAGCTCCATTTTTATCAATTTAGTTCCATTAAATTAGTACTAAATTTGTTTAATTTGATTAGTACCGGTACTAAATTCGTTTAAATTTAATTGGTACCAATTTAATAGTACCAAAACTTAATTAGTACCTAGTTTGTAACTAATGAGGTTTTAATAGAAAAGTTCCAAAATGGTTCAAAACCTAATTGGTACCAGTACCAACCTGAATTTATTCTCAGTTGGTACCAAAATTAAAAATATTAAGCATAAAATTAGAAAATTTATAGTTATAAACTAAGTATAAATATGATGTCTAACACCTAAGAATCAACCATTGTTGTTGCAGTGCCAGCTCCTATACAAAGTTAGTATAGCCAGTGAGGTTTTTACTTATTAATAATAGAAATTTAAAATTGAATTTAAACATGGCGGCTAACTTAAATCGTAACGCAGGTTCTCTTGGAACAGGTTAATCATTGCTCAACTTTGGCTCCTCCAAGAAACCAGAAGTAATTTATATTGAAAAGGAGGTAGAGCTAAGAGCTCTAGAGTTTGAAGCTGAGGTCTTTAAAATATAAGTTTAAAACAAGAAGTAAAGTGCAGAGATAGGAGTTTAAACATAAGTTGAATTGGTTGAGGAAGATAAGGAACAGCAACCAATAGAAAAAATTAAAACATTTTAATGTGAAGACTGCTAAAATTTCTTCTCAACTGAGTCTAGCTTGAAGAGACACATCAAAGAGGTACACTCTGGTAGAGCTAAGATCTACTTCAAGAATAATAAAGTAGATGGTAGATACTAATGCACTACCTGCATGAAGTCTTATACTCACTCAGCTAAAGTAAAGAGACATATGCAAAAGCATCATCTAAGCGAATTCCTGATTAAAGATGAAGAAACTTAAAAGCTTGTACCTGCTAAAAGAAAAAATAACTCTCTTGATTCACAAATAGAACAGTAGGAGAGACTTAAGAGATAGAAGCGGTTTGAGTCAATGAACCAACCAGCAAATGGTATATATATTGCATGCTTATAAGAGAGAGCAATGTATATACCTGCATTAAATGCAGTCGACATAAGCAGCTGTATTGAAAACTACTTGAATATTGACGTACCTAACAAGGTAAAACTTATAGTTGTTGATGAATTCGCATACAAGGTATATCCATTCAAGTATCTCATTAAGAACGAGCAATATTAAAATGAGTTTGCAAATGAATAAATAGTACTGAGAGAGGCTTAGAAAAGATAATGCAAGAAATTAACTAAGTCGACGGAGTTATACTTGGTCATGGTTTTATTGCATTGAGACTCAAGAAGTTTGATGACTCTAAGAGAGTATCTCTACCATAATAGATATCCTGATGATTTGAATGAGATACTCAAAGATATGACTAAGGGTGTGAAAGAGCTCCATGATCTAGGGTATGTTCATAGAGATTTGAAGCCAGAAAATGTAATGCTAAAACTCTGCCCTTTAGAAGTAGTAGTCATAGATTTCAACAGAGCAATAAGACAAGAGATAGTGACTTTAGCTAAGGTTTTAGGCACTCAGGATACTTCCCTATAAGAGAGAAATGGACAAATGGCTCTGTATAATGGGATGTTTGGGCGGTAGCAGAAATTATCTTAGAGTGCGATATGGAAAGTATGTCATACTTTGGAACAAAACATGAGAAATAATCAATAAGTTTAGCTGCTAAACATATTAAGCAAGATGAAATATGCAATGAAATTAAGAAGATAGTTGAGATGGTCATCGTAAAAGCTCCAGCATATCCACGATAATCATTAGATGATATTCTACAGACTGCTAAATTCAAGAGGTATCACAAAGATAAGCAGATAAAATAGTTTGAATTAAGTACAGTAATACTCATTAAATATTCATTAAATTCATAAAAAACATGCGTTTTCTCTACTAACCCCAATAAGACCCCAAATATACCCTACAAATCAAAGCACTTATAAACCTCACTAAGGGGTTTTGGGGTTTTGATTGCATAATTGAATTGCTACCCTGAATTCCTAGCTAATTAATTGAATGACTAGACTACTGCTAAAATTACAGCATTTTTTTCTCTTGAATTTCTATTTTCTAGCTATAATATTCAGGTTCTAAGTTGACTAAGAATTGCTTAAGCCATTAAGTTAGAAACTATTTTAGGATTTATCATTTCTAAACAATTATAGTTAATAGTGAGATTGAGACATTGGTGAATTTAATGGGAGATATTTATGAGAAGTCAAAGCCCTTTTAGCTTTTGAGTTAGAATTATTCGATCCAGACACAGAGTCAAAGTTTTCGTTCTACTATACTCGTGTCATAATAATTCTTGTGTTCTTAATGTTTGATTCTGATTAAACTAAGATCCCTTTTAAACTTGAATTAGTTCTCTATTACCCTTTCTTCCCATCATTTAATTATTGTCCGCGTACATTTAAGCCTGATTCATTTTAGATTGAGTGAAAGGCAATACATTCCTATTTTTGGATGTTAATTTTTTTATTAGGAGCGACTTTTGAGGAATATCGCCATCCTCATCTAAATCATAAAGTTATGGCTTCTTCTTTAATTAAGAAATGCTTCTCACTTATGCTTTATTGCTATTGTTTGATTATTTATATTATGTTTGCTACTAGCTCTTAGATTAATCAGCTGAGTAGAATAATCTTTTCATTAGTCAGCTTGAGCTATTAAGTCCTTCTTTGAATTTAGATTAGCAAATTATGCAACTCTTAGCTGGACATTACTTTGAGATCGGTACCTATGATGTTATAAATCTTAGTTTTACTTATTTTTCTCATGGTTATTAGAAAACTATTTCGCATTGAGTATTGTCTAGGCTCTTGTGAACAAAATATAGTAAAGCAAAAATTAAAACAATCTATAATACATATTTTACGGTTGTCAATGACTAGATACCTTATGTAATTCCTAACGTCATCAACAGTAACCAATCTCTCAGAATTGGTATTAATTTATGAAGCTCTTTGTCTCTATTATCTTCATACCATGAGAGTATTGGAATAGAATTTTGAGGTGGAACATATAAGCAACTGACGATTTATCCACTATTATTACGTCTTTCATTTCTTTCAATCTTTGAAAGCTCTTTAATGAAAGTGTTGTTAAGAAACGTGCAGTGATCTCTGAATAGTTTTGCTCGCTTGTAATTTATAATGTCAAGCTTATCAATCGAGGGGTTTGCATACTATAGAGATATTAATTAACGTTATAAATCTTACTTTCGAAAGAGAAGCTGTAAAAATGATTACTTCATGTCATTCGATGAAGAAATTCATCCACTCCTGGTCTTTTAAGCACAAAAATCTCACAATTCCGTCCCTAATTTTAATTGGTATAACAATGTTAACATTTGGAATATATTTGAAGGAGCTGTGAACAAGGGTCTTATTTAGAGTTTTCTTTCCTTAATCTCTTGGTTTTAATTCCCAATTAACCCGATTCTTTTATGTGTATTTTCAGCTATTAAGTTCAATGAAGGAACAGCAGCTTGAACTTAGGTATTTATTTACTTATTTAAAACATTTAATTTAATTGTATGACTCGCATTCCTTGGGGCCTATGTTAACATCGATTGGAGCTAGTCCTCTAAAGCAACCTTAGAATGATTATCTTCATTATTCTCTTATCTAATTGCCTATTTATTTATGAAAAATTTTATCTGGGGTTCTTTATTCCAAACTGGCGTCTTTATTTTTTGCTATACGTTCATTTATTTTCTATCTACATTGCACTTGATTTTATGTATTTTACACTATTTATGCCTTAGGTATGGTGTCCATCGATGATTATGAATTTGCAATTTCTTAAAAAGATTTCAGTTGCAGCTTTGGAGCTGTACTTGCGAGGTTTATTACTAAATTATTTTTATTGGCTAAAGTGGAACTTTACATTCTTAAATATATGCGTTTATAAAATGAATAGATGGGAATTAGTCATTAAAATTGTTGTAATAATAAATTCTGTTACTATAAATAGTTAGCACCAAATAAGTTCTTCGAGCTATGCAAATCAATTATTCAACATCTTTTAATAGTAATTTGGTTGATAAGACATTTTTATTACTCTATTTTGTTGTTACAGACTTAAACCTCTAGATCCTATTTTTTTAATTATTATTATTCAGTAATTTAATTGATCATATAGAATCAACCTATTTTTAAGAGACTTAAATTATTTATATTCATAGTTTAAAAGTTTATTATTTCAATTTATTTAATATTATCAAATTAGAATTCATCTCGAATAACTATAAGATATTTAATAAATAAAAAAATTGGATTAATACTTCATTTTATCTATTTCTATCACATTATTAAATTCTCTCATATCATAAAATAATATTTTTAGATTTGAAACATAGATTTGAAATTAATTATAAAAAAATCTTTTCCAATTATTTCCCCAATCTTTTAAATATTGGCTATATAACATAAAGACTTTAACAACTTAATTATTAAATTTCAAATATAAACTTAGCAATGGCATCTAAAATCAAACAAACTCTTCATTGCCCAAATTGTGCTTAAAAGAACAAATTTGCTAGAAGTTACGTCTAAGATGAAGGAGTATATATAAATTGGATTGGTTCTAACAGGGCGCTGTAATCTCAAATATATCAACCAATCAAAAACAAGCACAAGTGTGTGTGCTCTTGTTGTAAATGTTATACTGAGAACTTTGAGAAGAGAGGACATCGCTTGATTATCAATCCAGAGGAGACAAAAGCCGAGAAACTTAAACCTTAAAGAGACAGAACCATCTTGAATACAACTGTTAATGGAGCATTGAAAAATGGCGCTAGAAAACTCATAGCGAATTCTGTTGACAGAAGAACTGGCTCGCGTAGCATTTCTTTGAATATGGGAGTACAAAGAAGATCATCTGTTTAGAGAGGTTAAGTACCTGCGATTCCTTAAGTCCCCAATTCTGGCTTAAATAATTTAAATCGAGGCAATTATTGTATAACTCAAAATATCTATTAAATTGATGGTTTACAACCAATAACAGTTAATTTCATAAATAATAGTAATTATGGCTTAAGCATGAATTAAGCTATCATCAACGTCAACTAAGGAAGTGATGTAACCAACAATATATTAACTGACCTGTAAAATGATATGAAAATGTTGGTTGCTTAAGGAAAGGAAAGGAAAAAAGAAAACAAGCACTTTGAAAGCTGTTTGGAAAATATTATAGACAATCAGCAAATTCTTGAGATCGATTTATAAGAAGTGATCATTGACTAACAAGAGATCAAGGAAAACTTGTATATGATTGAGGACATTACTTAAGTAGCCATGTTGGAGTAGTTGGAAATTAAGGAGAACTAGCAAAGATTTGAGAGAGATCTGCAATAAGTGGTGTAAGACAACCAAAGGCTTTAAAATAATTTCTAAGAAGTAAATTCATATTAGAGATAGCTGATATATGACTTCGAAGATAATAAGAGAGACTTACTAGAGACCAAGCAACAAGTGCAGTAAGATTATCAGCAGTTGAATCAAGCTCAATAATAAATTTCTAAGGCTGTTTAAGGATTTAAAGAATACTAATTTCAGTAGGCTTCAGAGAAGCTTGGCTTTAGAAAGTTTGAGCACAAAATTGATAATGATTTCAAAATGCTGGAAGAACGAGTCAAGTAGCTGGAGGACAAAGAAAGTGAAAGCTTAAATAGTAGAAGCTTAAATAATAATATCCAAGCAACACAAGAGCAATAACCTCTTATTCCCTAAGGAGCTATTTCCTCTTTGATTAAAATTCATCAGAATCAACAGATCATTGAGAGACAAACTTTAGAAGAAGTCTAATTTGATCACCAATAGTCACCACTCCATGAAATTATGTTGAATTAACTAAATCTCGATCAGATCAGCGAGAGTTCCCAAGAGGTAATCAAGCCTTCTACCTAGCCAGAAATCAAAGTGCAATCGAATTAATTGAACATGTCAGATTAGTAAGAACACTCTAGTTTGGACCGAGATTCATTTCCAAAGGATGGATCAGATTAAGATGTACTTTTCAAAATAGCTGGTCAATCAGTTAATTCCCGCTAAAACAACATCCCATTCAACAAGACTTTGAACTCCAGGACCATTGACTGCAAAGTATTGCAAAACATGTAGGAGGAGTAGAAAGTTGATTAGTGGGATATGTGAATATAAAATGCTATATAAGATGCCGTAAGATAGTGATACATAATGAAACCTAATAGAACTATTGCGAGAGTTGGATTGTCAACGGAGACAGAGATTAAAGAAATCTGAGGTAAAGTAAACAATGCAAACACTTGCATGTTACTCCCCAGTACCTATTATATCACGCGTTTAAAAAGAATTGAGAATAAAGAAAATTCAGTAAAACGTACTCCTCCCTTTGGTTCAATCACTCTCAAAACAATAGTTTTCATTATTTTTCTAACTAGTTTATATATTTTAGCAAATTAAGTATTTTTAAAGTTAATGCACTATAGATCTAATTTGGATAATGCCATCATTTAATATTCATTCTTAAGATTTAAATTAAATATTCCTTATATATTTATATTAATCATTACAATATACCATTGAAGGGCTAAATACATAAATTAAAGATTTTTTATATCCATAAAAAATATTATAAATTACCTAAATAAAACAAAAATAATAACACCATTTGATGCTAATATTTAAAAAAAATAACTTTCTATATAAATAATTATTCAATCTCAAATTTAAAATATAGATGTAATTTGAAAGCTTGCTTTGGAAATAATTATATTCTTGATTTATTAAGTTTTTTTTTTTATAGAAATAAGCAGTAGAATATTCATTGTTTATGATTGCGTCTCGAGAAATTACTATATTTACTATTTATTGAATTCCATGAATTTTATTAATAAAATTTATTGAAATAACTTGTAAGCGTTTTTACTAAAATTAAAATTTATGTGTGCTTTAAACGAGTTGATTAAGAGTTTTATAAAATATATATTTATTAAATTCCAATTTTAAACTTTCATAATTTATAATTGTAAATTTAAATCCTTAATTTAATTGTTTCATAAAATAATATTTGCAATAACTATTAATTTAAATCTAAACTAAAAGTTTTAATGGGGAAATATTTTTACGATAAATAAAGTATAATATATTTTAACCACAACTTGAACATTCATTTTAAATATTTGAAATGTGACTAAAATATCATATAAAATGAATTGATCTTAATTTGATTAATAAATAAACTAATGAGTTACAATTATATTGGCAGGAATGCAATTTATGCTCTTTATGATGATTAAAATAATGTGTCAGATTCTTTTGGACAAAAACTTGTTCTAATTGGAAAATTAATAGATTAGTTCAATGACATAAACAGAACACACGCACAAGAGTATAATTAATAAGAGACAATTCAAAATAATTTACTATAAAGCTATTTTAGTTCTATTAGTGATAATTAAACTACTCATAATAACAGTCAAGAAATTTCACATAATTAAATTTGTCACGCAAATTGCTAAAATTCTCATGAAATTACAAGCAAAATTCTTACAAATATTCATGAAACACTGAAACTAATGCTAAAAGTATAAAATAAGTTAAAATCAGAGAAGAAGGAAATAAAATATGACTTAAGGGAATTAGAATTAGATATGAGAGAGTATAAATGTGATTTAAAAGATATAAGATCAGAACAGAGATATGTAAATTAAGATATAAGAGACATGAAAGAAGAGATGGACTAGAGACTCAATCTATTTGAGAAAGAGTAGACTAAAAAATTTCTTAATTAAATAAACTAATTTAAGAATGAAGTTTAATAGAGTACAAATGAAACTGGTTGGATTGATCCTGTCAGTAAGTAGCTAGTTATTAATTTGGATAAAGCTCGTGAAAATATCTCAGCAGAAACTAGTTATAACATTAAATCATAAGAATCATATATGAAGCCACTAGTGGAAGAAACATAACTAGGCTCAAGAGAGAAAATAAATACCTATTTAAAAAAAAGAAAAATAGTCAAGATTAAAGAATCAAATGCTGATTTGATTTCCAAGGCTTCTGCTGCTCATTATAGCACTAAACTGCCTATTATAACCTAAAATAAGCCCAAATTGTAAAAGCCTAACTAATTTCCTTGCTATTTAAATAATTAAGCACAGAAACCAACAGTTGCTAAAAGACCAATTAATGCTCACTATTCTTAAGGCAGATCGAGCCAAAGCACCTAGTTAACAAAACCGCTTTACTAAAATTTGATCCCAAAAAATAATCCTCTTAACATAAACATAATTGCTTCTTAAAATCACAGCTCTTTGTAAAGGGAGAAATGGGCAAAGAATTATATTCTAGCAAGGTCTCAAAATTCCTTTCCATAATCCATAATTAATTAGAAACGCTATGTCTTGAATGGTACAGAAAGCAAAAAGCCCTCTAATATACAGAAGTTATGGGCATTTAAGTAATTACAATACATAGAGTCGGTTGTGAAAATGTGAGGTAAATTACCATGATAAATGTTTAATGCTGATAATATTTCTAATTTAACTAAAAAAATATATAAACTTTAAAGAAATATATATTTTAATTTCTATATATTCTTAAAATTATTTAATTTAAATAATGTCTTCAATTATATTTAAAATTAGAAAAATTCAATTCATCAAATAAAAGGATCCAAAGTATCTCATCATTCTTTAATTAAAAAATATAATATATTTGTAAACAGCATAAAAAATAAAAAAAGCATTAATAATCTTTATGTGTGTTTATTTATTTGATATTATGAATAGTCTGATTAATTATAAACTTTAACTTTGTTAGATACTATAATGCTTTTTAAAGATATTTAATATAATAGATTTCTTTGAAAATGAATTCTGAGATTCATTAAATGTAATTACAAAGTATTTCCTTTACAACAGGATTTATTTTAAATAGAGCTAAAGCAAAATATTTTCAAATTAATTTAAGAATAAACGGTGCTAAAATAGCATGAAACTTTCAATAATTGAGATTTTCTTAGTAAAATTATTTTCATAAAAACGCACCAACATAAGAGACTAGTTAATATATTTGGGAATTATTGATAATACTTAGATATAAATATCTTCAAATAAATTGATTGACAGAGTTTTTATATTAAGTTTTTAATACTGACTTGCATTTTTATTTTTATTAAATAGGTTCTTTAATATTTTACCTGAGTTGCTCAATTCATTTTAGAATTTCAATAAATAAAAACTAATACTATTTTTTGTTAAGCTCTCATTGTGAATTTAGGAGTTCAATTAACGTTATTAAAATAGAATAATTTTTTAATTTTGATTAATTTATAATAATAATACTTTAATAAATAATAGTGTAAAGAAAGATAATTAAATATTAATTTTTGATTATACAATTTTTAATTATTAACATAATATTTAAACTCAGATTAGATTTTCTCATTAATTAAATCGAGTATATTTTGTCCTTTAACTATGTCATTCTTTTATCTGTGATTTTTTCTTGATTACTGTACTATTTTAACATCATTAATATTGCGCAATAATTGTGGAAAAAAATATTTGCAAAAAATCAATATTTTATCCTCACTTGTAGACATTCATTTTTTAAAAGTTAAATTGTAAATTTTATTTGTAACATTGTACTATAATTCATTTTAATTTTCCAAAATAGTTTTTTTCTCACAAATTTAATTAAAATTGAAGTTAAAAGCATATATAATTAATTATTTATGATTTTACTTGTACCTAAGTAATAATAAATTTATATTTAATAATTTCTATTAAAAATAATAATTATAAAAACCAAATTTTTAATAAAAATACTTCTTTTATAGATATTACATTCATTTAAATATTGGCAATAAGCTTAAAAGTGAGTTTAACAATTATTTATTCAAATTTAAATTAAAACATTATAAGCGAAATGGAAACAATCAATGGCGTTGTACATTGCAGAAACTGTAACAAGTTAGGTAAAATAAGTCTATCTGATAAGTTTCAGAAAATTAAACTTGGAAGAAGATCTGAGGCTCACCAAAAGCCACAATATAACTTTATGAGAGGATACGATGCTTGTTCTTGCAATTGTTGCAAATTTCGGAAATTACACATTGAGAATCCAGAGGATTACGGATTTCAGAGTTAGAGATCAACCAAATAGTCACTCAAGAAACTTCACGATAGATCAATCATAAATCCCTTGCTGCGATCCACACTCTCTTCTGCTGGTGCATAGATTGTTGCTCCTAGAACCTAAGTTGGCAGCTCTATTGCTTCAAGAAATGCCACTGGGCATTCACTCACATCAGTTGGTTATAATAATTTAACATACTACAACTATTTTATAACACAAAATATTTATCAATTTAATGGCATGCAGCAAAATAACTTCTAGCAATCTACCACCATACAGCAGTCAAATGGGTCAATCTCTATAGATTAGTAAGACTTCAAATAATTCTTAGAGATACAGAGAGAAATTAGCCAAAACGTCAAGAAGCTTGTTGATGGCTAGGAACTTATGCACACCGATTTAAGAAGCATCAAGAATGCTGTTCATGGTAGCTAAACTTTAAAGGCTTAATTACAATGAAACTATAAAATTAAAAATATAGTATATCCTCCAGAAATCTAAAATGAGAGAGACACTATCGATAGACTTGAACATTAATCGCAAGCAGATAGAAACGTCTCAGGGCTCGTATTCAAGAAATTCCCTCAGAATAAAGATGAAGCTGACGCTACTCTAAAAAGTGGTCAGAATGGTCTCTCAAAAGATCTTTCATCGTCTGCTGGAGGAAGTATGAACAACAGAGTGGAGTAACTTGGATAGAATATTGAACAGCAGCCTCTGCCAAACTAGCCAGCCAAATTAGAATAAAGTTCATAATCAAAGGACAGTTCTAATTTCGGGCTCAAGAAATCAAACACCAATACTTCTACAAGTTCTCAACTCTCACTGATTCCTTCAGAATAAACTTCAAAAACCGAAACCAAGCAAGTTCTTCCAAATATCTTCCAATCTGGTAAAAAGAAGTAATGAGGAATTAGTGAGAGATTAAGTTCTTGAGGATAATATTGGCGTATCTATGAGTAAGAGTATTTATAACAGACTTAAATTAGGAAAGACTTTGAAAATTTGAGGCCATAACCTCATCCCTCCTAATTCAACGAAAACTAATTTAAAGGCATCCTAACATTTTGGTGCTACCATTATTATCGTTCCTAATCTTGAGTCTGTTATAAATCTCACAAGTAATAATTTTCATAAGTAATTTAGATTTATTTATTCGCAAATACTCTATTTTTCTTCAAATAATAACTCTTTAATATTTAAATAAATTATTGATAAAAGATTTAAATTAAAAATAGGCAATTCATGTTTAAACCATAATGTTTCAGTATTAAATTTATTTAATATAGAGAATATTAATATTAAATATTTATGATGGAAATTTCTTATAAAAACTATTATAATTTCCAAAAAATCAAACTATTCCTAATAATTCAAAGCTTTATTATTTAAAATTTTAAATTAATCTTAAAATGAGTATATTAAATATTAAAAAATTTAAAGGAATATTCCAAATTGAAGTCCTAAAAAAATTTTCGTTTACTGTATTATTTTTCAGCTTAGATCTCTCTATCTTTAATCAATAAATAATTTTCAAGAATAATTATAAAAGTTATGTTTAAAAGAAATATTTTCTATTAATTTATAATAAATTTAAAGCAACATATAATTTCCAAATAAGAGAGATATGATAATTATGCAATTAAGATTAACTTACTAATTCTATAATAATTTTTAATTGTAAATTTTATATTTGTCTAAATTTAATTCTAATTTTGATATCCTCAACAACACAGGGGAGAATTGACTGTGGGCGCAGAAAACTAACAGGATGAAGTAAAAATCTATATAACTAATATGGGTAACTTAAGTCCCAGTATTAACTTCCAATAAGTTTCAGATAATAATCATAAATTCTTAATTTCCCTATTATAATAAATGCTAGAATAAAATCTTCGATTTTAACAAGAGAAATCGAAATATAATTACTAAATAATTAAAT
Organism: Oxytricha trifallax; assembly: GCA_000711775.1. Lineage (NCBI taxonomy): Eukaryota > Ciliophora > Spirotrichea > Sporadotrichida > Oxytrichidae > Oxytricha > Oxytricha trifallax. The sequence goes on from ARYC01025607.1 coordinate 19,022, forward strand.
TTAATTATTCTTTAAATAAATTACACATCAATTTATTCTCGTGGTTATAGATAGTTTTACAATTATATTTATATCAAGATTATTTTGAATTTGTTTAAAATAAATTAAACTTATAGTTATAATTTTAATCGGTAAAAATCATCTTTTTTTGAATGAATTTAAATTAAAAATAATTATATTTATTCCAGTTAGTGTGATTTGAATTTGCCTTTATTTTAAATATTTAATAATACAACTTATTTAAGTAAATTTATTTATATAATTTTAGAATATAATTTAATTAGAAAAACATGAAAAATTAGAAAAACCAAAAATACTGTAATAATTGCTTAATTAAACTCAATGGAAATTCGGTTTAAAATTCAAATTAATTAAATAAAAATTAATTCAACAAAAAACAGCAATTTACCATAAAAACTTTGTAAAATTTTTAAATTAGCTATAATGAGTAAACTTATCCATCCAGCATATGTGGGAAATAACCAATCTACTAAACAAAGTTAAAATATCCAAATATGGTATCTACAAAGATTGGTAAAACTGGCAACAAACTACTAACTATATCAAATTCTAATGAATTTTCTTAGAAAATAAACTAGGGAAAACAATTCACTGCTTAGAGGCTTCCTGATAGCTTTTATATAACGAATTACAGCACTTACTATATAACTCAAAATTTTTATTAAATTAATAGCTTGGTCATAAACAAATCTCATTCTCAAGCAAGTAATAAGACTGGAAATTCTGCTGCATAAGAGGCTGCTAATGAGCTAGAGATAGCGTCTCCAGAAACATCAAATAAAGAAATCTTACAAATCCTTAAAGAACAGTCAAAGACTCTTTCAGCACATTAAGAGATTCTGTCAGCACAATCAAAGACTCTTTTAAAGATGAGAGAAGAACAGAAGAGAACCAATTAATTGCTAGATTAGGTTATCTTGTAGCAGCAAAGAATGTATATTTAAAATTTCCAATGAAATAAAATTATATAAACAAAAATTATAAGGCTTAGCATTTGTAAATTGAAGAGGAACTGGATATCTCTTCAGAGGGCTCTACTGATCTCATTTTGAAGCAATATTCTAAAGAGGCCAGTAAAGACAAAAGACTGAAGCAATCTCTTTATTAAGTAAGTCTAGAATAAGTAAAGGGTGGGTTTATAGGCCAAAGTAGCATCTCAAATAAAAACAGTGGTTTGCCTATCAGAAAATAATTGGCTTCCAAAGATTCAGTAAAAATAGTAAATAAATTGTGAATTAAATAATCTTTTAATAATTGAAATATAATTATAATCACACTTCTATATTTTTCATAATTTATTTTTTTCAAATTTGTTTAATTTATTCAATTAATTTATAAACTGTGGGACCAAGTAGTAAAAGCTATTTATATTTGCTACTTGATCCTAATATTTATATATTTGATTATAATTTAAATTTTTAAATAAAATATTGGAAAATTTATAGCAAAAGTGTAATTACTTTTCTACAAAAATTAAATGTAATTTATAGCAGTTAAAATAAATATACAAATTATGCAAATATTTCCATTTAATTAATTAAATTTAAAACCTAATTATATTTCTATGCCTAAAATTATTAAATTATCAAAACAAACAATTTAAATTGAATTAAATTTAATTTTTGTAAAAAAGTAATTACACTTTTGCTATAAATTTTTCAATATTTTATTTAAAAATTTAAATTATAATCAAATATATAAATATTAGGATCAAGTAGCAAATATAAATAGCTTTTACTACTTGGTCCCACAGTTTATAAATTAATTGAATAAATTAAACAAATTTGAAAAAAATAAATTATGAAAAATATAGAAGTGTGATTATAATTATATTTCAATTATTAAAAGATTATTTAATTCACAATTTATTTACTATTTTTACTGAATCTCTTCTACTATCTCAGTTTGGAGATTAGCCTAACTCAAAAGAGTAGCATGTTGATGAAAAAGCCAGGAAGCTGCAGAAGTCTTCATTTCCTGCTTTAAAAGCAAATTCAAATACAATTATGCATAGCTTTAAGTAAGGGCATAGAAGGCTAAGGCATTATTCTCAATTAAGCTAATTCTCAATTTTCTAATCTCTCATCTTTTCACAGTGCTTATAAATAGAACCAATAAAAATAGAAGCAATTAACTTTCCATTACAGCGTCAAGTAACCCGAGGCAAACAAATACAATAATACACTTCTTCTCATACTGCTAATTACTAGAGCTAGCTCACTCGCACCTGGTTATATTTTGAATTTCAACAATAGAATATTTAATACTAATAGTTTGGACATAAAAAATAAAAGACTTTCTCTGAGCGATAGAAAGTATGAGTTGTTGTTATGGTTTTATAAAGAAAAAATATTGCAATCAAAACGTTTGGAAAATAATTTTTTGTAAAGAGCCGATTCCTTTTTTTTATAAAAAAACTCAAAAAAAGTTATTGGAATGTGAGTTTTCCCTCCTAAAAAATCCCCGAGATCAATAAATTCTTAGCAATTGTCAATTTCATTTATTCTTTTTTTTTTTTTTTTAATTGTTTTGCTTTATACATCGCTAATCGTCGATTTCAAGTTAACTCACCAAATTTAAAACCTACGTTTCATTTATTAATTACTCGCCCGTATCATTTTTTACCTGAATGTATTTGAACGTACTGTCTCATAAAACCGTACGGAATAACAGAGGATCGGGAAAAGATTTTTCTTTCACTTAGTTTAAAAATTTTATTTTGTTGATATAAAAAAATTTTTTTTCAAAAAAAAGGAGAGCAAAAATTTAATTTATTAGATATAGTAAAATTTTTATCTAAATTACGTTTATTACTGTTGTTTTTATTTCCTAAAGGAAAAATTAATTTGTCATTACATAAAAAAGAATTAGTGCTCAAATTTCGAATACGTTTAATTAGGGTTAAACAATTACTTACGTTTTGTTATTTTACCTCAAGGAGTAAGAGGGGTTTTAATAGATTTAGTACGTCCTCCATGAGGATGATCAACTGCATTCATAGCTACTCCTCTAACCATAGATTTTCTACCAAAAGTACGTCAAAAACCAGCCTTTCCATTTTTTCTTTTTTTATGAAACTGTAAACTAATAGAGTCCATAAAAGCAAAAGAATAGTAAGAAAAGATTTTTTTTAAACCCGACTGTAATTTTATTAAACAAGAGTGGGTTGTTTTTTCAAAAGAGATGATTCGACCTTTAGTACCAGGACTTCGAATATACTGAGCACCTAATCCAGGTATAATTTCGACACATGAAACAAAAGATAATTTTTTTATTTGAAGCAACATAAAATGTGTGCTGCTAAGATTAATTTTTCTAAGGTTTTTCTCAAATTTTGAACATAAAAATGAAAATAAAACGTGTCTATCATTCGATAAAAAATAGGATATAAACCCATTGCTGAAAAAAACTAAAGAAAGTAATTTATTTTTAAAAGGAATTAACGAAAAGGCTGCGACTGTTCCCAAATATTTTATACGTAAAGAATAATTAATTTTAAAGTTTTTTTTTTTTTAATAATAGCGAGGTTCGAGTTCGTAAAATAACAGTACCTTTTGAGGATCGCCCAGCTTTGTTTTTTAATTTTATAGTTAATTTTTTATGAGTTTTACCTATAAGGTTTTCACTCGGAAAGTATGTAATGTTTCGGGATGCCGGAGAAGTAAATTTTTTTGAAGATAAATAAAAATTTTTGATAATCAAATTGATTTAATTTAAAATATTAAGATCTAAAATAGTTAAATATAAAAAAAATTTGTAATAATTTAAAAATTGTTGATTAACAAATTTTTCCATATTATTAAAAAACAAAAATAAGAATTTTCATCTTTAAAAAAAGAGTTGGGGTTGTTTTCATATAAGTAGTTTTCAAAATACGATAAAGGGGGAGAGGGTTAATATCGTTTAAAGTTAATTCGTTTGCATCGGTTAAACCGATTGAGATGTTGTTAAAATTAGTTCAAAAAAAAAAAAATTTTGAATAATTACACTTTGTTTTGGAAAACAAAGAGTTTAAATTTAAAATATTATAATTTAAATTAAAAAAAAGATCGCTGTTTAAATTTTTAACGCTACTTCAATTAAAAATTATAAAACTAAACTTTTGTGAATTAATAAGTCAAGTTTTTTTAGCGAAAGTTTTTGTATTTAAGTAATCATGCGATCAGAATTTTAAAACGTTCGATAAATTAATCAGTTAGATTTATGTCTTAAACGATTAAACGCTTTACGACGAAACTTCGTGTATTTTTTAAAAAATTTTCTAGTACTAACAGTAAGTTTAAACATTCGAGATTTAGAACTTTTTTTAAAGAAAAAAGTTTTTTATTTTTTAAAGAAAAATTGAATTCGTTTATACGTGATCAGCGCCGTACCATTCGTTAGAAGAGTTAAGTTCGGATAATAAAAATCCTATTTTACCCTGTAATTGAATCAATCCAAAAAGAAGAGCTTCTGCGGTAGGGGGGCATCCTGGAACATAAATATCTACCGGAATTATACGGTCACAACCTCTAACAACGGAGTAAGAATAGTGGTAATACCCCCCTCCGTTAGCACAGCTACCCATAGATAAAATTCAACG